>NW_006500346.1:2830357-2848856 GCF_000471905.2 Amborella trichopoda | reverse complement strand
GAGAGAGAGAGAGATGGAAGAGAGAGGAGCCGGTGGAAAGCAGTCTAAGAAGAAATCAACATGGCCTGCTATCAAATCTAAACACAACGTTCAAATAAACCAACTTAAGAATTTGGATCTTTTCACGGTACGTATTTCTATTCTTCAAACATTTTTTCTCATCCAAATCTATTATCTTTCTGATATGTTCCTTGAATACAACTTAATGGCATCCATTTATAATGCAATTTAGCTCTATCCATGTGGTTTTTAAGCTTTCCTGAAGATGGGTTCTGCTATAAAACATTATAACTCTCTCTGTCTCTCTCTCTTATGTGGCTTTCATTTCCTAATCACTGAAAACTATATGTTGTCACAAGAAAACTTTATGATTTCTGCACCAGAAATTGTGGAATAACATGTAAAAATATGAAAATCAGGGGAATACTCAATTTAGATGGGGGATTTGATCATGCCCAACTCAAATTTCGAATTCCTATAAGAAAATAGCTTGGATAATTAATCTAAAATACCCACTTTATCAATAATTCACTAGGTTAATTTAGCAAAAGAAATATTTTTACAGTAGAAGATGATGAACATTCTGTTATAACAATGTGGGTCCCTTCGTTTGAAGTTCCTACGGTCACCAACTTTTGGAAAGAAATTAGAATCGTCAGGAACTGAGAACTCAATTTTATGGGTGCCTAGAACTTAGACCTTCAAAAAAGGGAATGAGATTTATAGCTCAAAACCATTAGGCTATGGGCAGTGTTACCTCGTGTCGTAGGTCTAGTACTTTGGCCTAAAATCTCAATATGGCTATACATGTCCTTACAATTATTTTTATATATAAATAAAAAAATTATGTACTGATTTAAGTAGTATAATCTCTATATACAACGCATACAAAATGGTCGGGAGGTAGTAGAGCTTAAAATGGTAGCGCAACATTACCTGAGCTTTGACCCTAACTTGAGCATTTTTATAAATGTAAGTGTCAACACGTGTTGAAGTATCGACATGCTACACCAGCCATGAGCTGGAACGTTGGGTAACATTTGCAATAGGAGCTCACAAATATCCTTAGGAGTATTTTTGTGATCCTTTTGCAAGTTAAAAGGATCCAATTCTCGTGTTTAGATCAAGAACTCGTCTGGGAAATGGGCTCAAGGCACTAGTGGTTAGGGTGGCAGATGCCATAACTTGATGTCCTGAGTTCCATTCCCACTAGCTTCCAAGTTAATAGTCTAGAAAAAAGAAAAAGGATAAAGAAATTCTTCTTCCCCACTTAGTGCTAGATGCTCAAAAGGAAGAGACAGCTTTAGAAATTTTTCTATTTAGAATTTCCTCTTTAGAATTTCCTCTCAAGATCTTGTTTTTGCAAAGCAACAAGTGAAACCTTGGAGAACATCCATCTCTCTAGATCTTAGACAAGTAGAATTACTGGCAATTCTCCATTAAATTATAATGTTGTTCCTGCTAATGGGGACTTCAGTTAGTAACCCAATTTAACAAATTGCGATACAGAATTTACTTAGGAGATTGCTAAACTAAACTTAATCTTCAACTCTCCTGATATATGCATTTATGCTTTTGTTAATGTGGGCTTTTTATTATCTTAAGATCAAAGCCCTCATAATATTCCTCTATAGTTGACCAACCATGGGGTTTGTTCAGTTTGTCCCTTCCAATTTCTATTTGATCATAGTTGGACTTTTACACATCTATTTGTAAAGGTTTGGGGATCCTTTTCAACGCATCTTTTCTAAAACTAGATTCACCAGTATTCCATGTTCAGATTCTTTTCTAAAAATTTCCTTGTGATACTCTTACTAACTCATTTGAGGTCAAGGTATACAGTTCCCATTCTGAATTTTACACTAAATTAATATATTTGAGTTGTGAATGAATTAAAAACTGGTATTCAGCTATAGGTAAAATTATACCAGACAGCCAACGATTCACAACTATGCACTGTAGCTGTAGTTTCCAGTAACTGATAGTCATCCCTGTATGGTTCATATAACTATCTGTCACTGACATGGAACAGTGGATGCCCATCACTTGGACCCACTTATCATGCAAGAGCCATGTATTGTCTTCTTTCTGTCAACTCAAAAGTGTACTATCTTTTGGCGGATTATGGTTGTAATGCACTATCGAGGAATATGTAATCACAATGGTTATAAATGTTTTCAATGTAATTGAAAGGTAGAGCTTGTGGACATTTTGTTTTTGTTAAAATGTAATATCTATAATGGTAATGCTTGTTCTTAATGTTGGAGTTGATGACATCAAAATCACCTCTTCAAGATATCGTACCATTCTTGGGTGTAAGTTTGGAAATAAAAAGTGAAGTCCAACTAGATTAAGACTTTTGGTTTTATCTCTTAGGTTTTGAGATTTATAAATTTATAGGAAGTTTCTGATTTGGTTTGGGGATTGGTTATATATTTACTTGTGGAATAACAGTGAATTTGTGACCTAGTTGAATCACCTTATGAAGAGGTAGGCTTCCTCTAGAGAGAGAAGCAGTGGCCTCTTACATAGAGAGGCAGGACATCCAAAAAGAGAACTGAGCTTCATAGAGACAGAAATGGTGCGAAAGTGCCTTTTGCATAGAGAGAGAGAGCTTGGATTCTTATAGAGAACGGTTTCTATGGAGATTTTGGGTGGTATTCCCCTTTAACGAGGGAATATTTCTAGTACTTTTGATCTTCTCTTCTTAGACAGTGGTTTAGTTGTGAAATAGAAATGGGTTAGATATCGGCTATGTGCGCTGGTCTAAAAGACAGTTTAAGAGGTAACTCCATGTCCAAAATCTTGTGATGTAACTTACAGCAAAAGTGGATTTCAGTTTGTGATACCTATAGATGTCGCTGATTTGGAGTGAACCACATATATCTTATGGTTTGTGTGCTTTTATACTTTCTTTCTCATGATCATATTACAGTTCTAGCCAATTGAATACACAAGCTGAATCCCGATATTCAGCATTCCTCTTTGTGCATCAGAGAGAGTTATTGTAACCCAACACATAATTCTATGAAGCATGGCTTATTCTACTATGACTTTTCTTAACGGCTCTTATTCCCATACCGGCTGCATTGTGCCATTTGATATGGAAGGTGTTCTGTAGACTGTAATATGGCGTTAAGTGCTTGTGGATGTGATTACATCTCTCTCTCTCTCTCTCTCTCTCTCTCTCTCTCTCTCTCTCTCTCTCTCTCTGCATACGAAATATATCTTGGGTTCACCATTCTTCCTATTTTTGGGTTTTACAGATACCAGATATTTTGACCGCTGCAGAATCAAGGGCCTTTATTACAGTTGCGGAGTCCATGGGTTTTTCGCATCAGGGCAGCCTGGGTCCTGCAAAGGGAGAAGCATACAGAGACAACGATCGCATCTCTGTGAATGATCCCATTCTTGCAGAAACTTTGTGGCATTGTGGCCTCCAAAATATGTTTACTGATATCAAAATTCGAGGAAAAGTTGCTGTTGGGTTGAACCCAAGTATCAGATTTTACAGGTCCCAAGTTTCCCGAATATCATATCCCTACTCTCTCTCTCTCTCTCTCTCATTCTTTTTCTGCAATTTTTATTCATTCAATTGTTTACAAGAGTCTAGTTTGCTTTAACAGGTACAATATTGGTCAGAGATTTGGAAGGCACATTGATGAAAGCGTTGAGCTTGGAGATGGCCGTACTACCAAATACACACTACTGATTTATCTAAATGGGTCTCCAAGATCTAAAGTTAGTAGCAATTCAAGTAGCGACCGTAATTCTTCTGCTCGATCTCTTGTTGGAGGGGAAACTGTGTTTTATAATAATCGTGGAGGCATCGTGGCTGAGGTACCTCTTGTTCCCTTCAAGTTAATCTCACCTAACTTAATGAATTTATTAACAAAGGATCTGTGCTATCAGATTAAAAAATATTTGGATGAATGAGATCAAGTTCAGAATGGCTTCTTCCAATTTCATGTATGAGTGTTTTCTTCAATGGTTTCTTCCAATTGTATGTCTACGAGATACTAATTTGGATGCCCTATTCCAGTTTTATTTATGTAAACCGGATCGCTATCAGTGAATCAAAACTCAGGAAGTCCAACTCAGGCTCATAGTCCAGAACAAAAACCATGGGAACTGGCATTGGTTGTTTATATTTTATTGTTGTTTTCTTTTAGCATGTGGCTGAGTCTCCGACAGACTGGCCACATAATAGTATCTTGACTGTGCTCGGGAACCAAGCGAGTCCCAACCCCCGTCCTTGTGTTAAACCACTAATAGATATCATCCACAGGTATCACCTGTGGAAGGAATGGCTCTTCTTCACTTGCATGGGGATAAATGTATGTTGCATGAAGCCCGGGTGGTCTCAAGAAATGCTAAGTATGTGCTTCGCTCGGATGTAGTATTTATGTAACAAAATCAGGCCTATTACAGTGTACCACTGACTCTACTCAAAGTTTGAGAGAATTTTTCTAGTGCCATATCTTATTCCTCCGATTTTACATCTGATGACTTCGGATGTTTGTGAGCTTTGTATATGAAGGGTAAACAAACTCCGGTTTTACTTATGTGGCCGCAGCCTCTTTAATATGGGGCGTTCAATTATGTAGTCTCTTTTGATTTCGATTCATCTACATAGAAGTCTAAATGATAAGGAAATTTCACCCTACTAGCAATACTTTGCATTGTGTAGGGCCTTCTCTAGCCTTGATCTGAATAGTGGTATATTGGAGGTCTTTAAATGTCCCTTTTCATACAATTATGGTATCGTGCTTATGAATAAAGGGAAAGTATACAATTAAAATGTTTACCAATCGTGTGAGAGGGTTACAACCAGCCGTTAGATGTGAAATCAGGCTGTTGGGGATGTGCCATGGGCTGTGTTCAAAGTCTTTGAAAACTTTTCTCGAACTTTGTATGGAAAAATGACACTTTCTGCAACTCCATTTTAAGTCTGAAGGTTAGTCTGAGCTTTTCTCAAAGATGAAGGGTCTTATTGCATAAATCACATAAGTAAAATGATGCTCATTGTATACAAAGATTGTCTTATGGTGTACAATCCGCAATGAATAAAATGATGCTTATTGTACGTTGGTGCCATTTCCCTATGCCATGCAAAATTGTATAAACTTGTGTTGATCGTCTCTACCTTTTATGAATAAAAATGCTGCTCTCTGATGTGAAAAGATTTCATGCTCCCACCGGAGCATGCCTCTCCATTTGCTCCCTCAAGCAAAACTCTAGCTAGAAACATTTTTAGATCCCAAATTTTAGGGACGAAATCTCTAAAACCAGTAACCAACCTCTGAAAATAATAATAATAATAATTTGTACTCTCTATGTGCCAAAAGAACTAATGTTCAAGATTGAACGGGAACTGTCCTTCGAGGGAAAGATTTAGATGTTCAAGAACTCAAAAATCTAAATTTTTTATTTTAAAATAATGATTTAGTGATACTTAGATAGATCCCAAAGTTTCAAATAAGAAAGTCCTCCTAGGTATCTATTTTGCCTGAGGCAGTTGTCGTACAGTATGCTCTCGTTGGAGTATGTGCTATGCACTCTGAACCACTTGAGACAAATTTAAGTTGGACAGCTATGTCAATACCTTGGATGACCAGGTACTAGACATTATATTATTCATGGATCAAGATTCATCTATATGGTTGGGTAATTGATTGGCTACACTTTGCTAGCATTCTGTTGGAGTGATAAAAGCTTGGTTTGTAGATTTAGTGGCTCATTTAGTGAGGAAAGTTTTGTTGGGTTGACTGAGACAGGCATCCATTCTGGTTTTCTATGGTTTTTGGGCTCAAAATACAACGTTAATCACTATAGATACATTTTTATCCCAGATCGTATAGATACATTTTTATCTCAGATCGAATTTGGCGCTTCCAAAATAGTGTAGATCCAGTGATCTTTGAATTTGAAATGAGTGGTCCAAATTATGAGTTTTTTAAGACTATATATATTTTCTAGGGATCCAGTCTTATCAATTTATTTCAATCATCATATAGTTATAGTTTAATCGAAGGAGAGGATAACATAACTCTGGACGCAAATAACAGAGCTGTTATCCATTATTATTCATGTAAATGGACGACATATAGTTATAGTTTAATGGAAGGAGAGGATAAAATAACTCTGGACGCAAATAATAGAGCTGTTATCCATTATTATTCATGTAAAGAGACAATATATGGATAAATGCACCTATATGTGGATATAGCTGTTTGAAATTGAATCGAAGTTTTGCAATCTAATCTAAATACAGAACAATAGATTAGATTAGAAATAGATATTCTTATATTTGTAGATACATATATAAATATACATCGTATCGTGGGATCATATGAAGGGTTGTTTATACTTGATACCTAACTGATTCGATGAGTTATTACTGATAGTTCACTCATGATAGTGCTAGTTGATGACAATTACTTCAAAAGCTAAAAGAGTAAAATAAATTCTGGTTACCGGCCCTATCAAAATAAGTAAAGAATCAACTCAAAACTCACTGAAATTGTAATTATTTAGTTGAAAAACCTTTAAATCGATCATCTCAACCTTAACTATTATAGTTGTAAAAAAAATTAAGATTTCAATAGCTAAAAAGTGTATATTGTTAATTATTCTGTTGAAAAACCTTTAAATCGATCATCTCGATCTTAACTATTATAGTTGTAAAAAAATTTAAGATTTCAATAGCTAAAAAGTGTATATTGTAAAAAATTATCTAGACCATCTATTTCACCCTAAAAATAAGTATTTAATGATCTAGAAGATATGTAGTATTTTTTAGCTTCAAATTTCATATTCAGTGTTGGACATAGATTTTAGAACCATCATATAGACTTCCGACGCCCAAAGTGCTATCCAAACGAAGAATTATGGTGAGGCCTTATTTTATTTCCATAATACTAGGCCTTATAGCAATTACCTCACATCCCTAATGTGGAATTTGGAAAAGCGGATGCACAATAACAAGTTCGTTAACTTACCAATTTAGTAAAGGGCAAGCTTTCTATGCTTTCCCTACAGCATAAAACTTATATACTTCCCCTTATCAAACCGTCCACTCTGAATGGAGGGCTAAGATTGCCCCAATCACAATGTCACGTCTCTACACTATTTTATTTTTAATTTTTTTTCTATAAACAATTTTGACACCAAATTTTGGACGTCCAATCCTCTATTAAACTCGCACTAGCGAAAAATATTAAAAACTATTTCAATAAAATATAATAACCAAAATACCCTTTGAAAGTTTCAAGGGGTATTTTAGTCATTATATTTTATCAAAAAATTATTTTTAATATTTTTTATAGGTGTACCCCAATGAGAAGATGACACGTACAAATTTCATATTCATATAATTTGTATAAAAAATCTAAAAATAAAATACTTTGAGACGTCAGATCTAAGATCAAATGATGATCGGCTCTCTTGATCAAAATTGGACGGCTGGATGGTAGGGAAAGCATAGATCTTCTATGCTGTAAAAAAAGTATAGAAACCTTTCCCTTAGTCAAAAAAAAAAAAAAATTTATGCAAAAAATCAGGATGAAAAAAAATAAAGCATAACCCGACTTGGCAAATTTGACCAAAAGAGATTTGAAAATCAGGACATGGAAAATGAGCCATGACGACCCAATACAATATTTTTTGGCTATACCCTTTGGATCCTAGTACGATTAGCACGTGTGCGGCACAATCTCTCTCCATGTGGACGTGGGTATGTGATGATTGAGCTTAAAAAAATTTTCGGATCAATACTATCAATATTATTAGGATTAAAATAGGCCTTTCGGTTTAGTCAAATCAAAACTGGTTTGAGTGAACAATAAACCGATTAAATTGTATTGTTAAAATATAAAAAAAAATGCAAGAATTAATATCTCTAAAAATACAAAATACATTTTTGTTTGACTATTGCAACTAATCGATAATCTCTCGAAACCAGCCAAATATTAATCTTAAGCAATCTTTAAACCAAAGCCCCGATCACCATCGATTCTCAACAACTATGGTCTAAATATTATTCTACTCAACAATCTCTCCCTCCTCTCTCTCACTCTCTCCCTCCAAGCCCCAAAACACAAACACTGAGCGAAAACTCTCCTCTCTCTCCCTGGTATTTCAGGCCTTTATCTTTTTGTCCATCCATCTAGAGCTGCCAAATATTAGTACATGTATTTCAAAAAAAAAAAAAGTACATTCTCTCTCTATATATATGTACTTCACAAAAAAAGTATATCCCCTCTCTCTTTCTCTCTCTACCAAATAAAGTCGAGCACCCTCCCCTCCACTCCAGTCCCACTGCGATAACAACGCTGCGCCAAACTCTCTACACACTGTTCACGCATCTTAGACTCCATTCTTCTCCTCCTAACCCTACCTTTTAACTCTATTCACCAAAAACATCCCATCCCATTCGTAATTCAATTTCCCAAAACTCCCCTCCATTTTTCATTTGATGGGGGCAATTCAGTTATTTTAATTTTAATAACTTTATTTTTTTATTTTTTTATTTCCATTTTCTCTCCTTATCTTGGAAACTCTAGGAGTGGCTTAGAAGCCTTAAACACAAAAAGCAAAGAAACCCCAAGAATCAAAACCAGGTGTACTTTCATTGTTTGCTTAAATTGCCAAAATTTTAGAATTCATTACCAGCATTGCTTAGGTTTCACTACTAATGGCTGTTATATATGGGAACCACCCATAGGCTAGTTTCCACGCAAAGAATCTCTTCAGTAACTGAAACAAAAAAAAATAATAATCAGTTGGATTTATTCAAGAGAAGATAATGGGTATGCTTGGTTTTCTGGTGTTGGTGGCAATGGTAATGGGCAGCGGAACAATTCGCTCAGAGGCAAAGCTGAGCACTTCTTACTACGACCGGACTTGCCCTCAAGTGGAGAGGGTGGTGTCTGAAACTGTATGGAACGCATCGATGCACGACTCCAAAGTCCCGCCCCGCATCCTCAGAATGTTCTTCCACGACTGCTTCATAACGGTTAAACTCTCTCTCTTTCTAAAGCAAGCATGTTTAGCTAGGAGGACCCATGGATTCAGTGCAATAATGCTATGATCGAACCCCATGTATATCCAAGGTTTTAAATGTAATTTGGTCGTACTTTCTGTGGCAGGGATGCGACGCATCAGTGTTACTAGACTCGACTCCTAAAAACCAGGCAGAGAAAGATGCACCACCCAATGTATCCTTGCGCTCTTTCTACGTGATAGACCAGGCCAAAGCTAAGCTCGAGACTGTTTGCCCGAGAACGGTCTCATGCTCTGACATCCTCACTATAGCAGCAAGAGATGCAGTAACCCTGGTACTTCCAATCCCTCACTCTACCACCACCCATATATATATATATATATATGGGTTTTCTACAATAAACTACTCAAATGGTGATTTCGGAAAATCGTACTTCCAAACCTCTGAACATAAAATACCCTTCGGTCAGTCTAACTTTCAAGATGGGATATTTGAGGTAATTTTGAAACCCATTATAGATAGTAGGATGGAATAATGGGTGAGAGAGTCAGATTATAAAACTCACCTCCATTTCTCCTCCGAAATTCAGATTAATCTAAGTTATAAGGGCATTTATGATTTATGATAAAACTTCTGGATGCAAGGTTGTGTGCGTGTATTTATTTTCTATGCAAGAGTGTATACATTGTCGATTTAACTGATGGATGGACGGTGATCGAGCATGAGTGGAACCAAGCCCTTGCATCATGTCATGTTCTCTCAAGATTTCAGCCTATTAATTGATTGGATGGTGAAAGCATTTATGACCATTTCCATGAGCACGGCAATAGTTCCATTAAGGAATTATTGGACCTGCTCCTCCATCCTCCCTCAATTTCTCACCAACCCATCTGATAAAAATTCTATCACTTTCTTCTCCACAAAATCCGACTGCATTTCCTTCCAAAATAATCAATGTTGCCTGTTGCCTCTACAGTCAGGAGGCCCATACTGGAACATGAAGAAGGGAAGGAAAGATGGTAAGGTTTCGAAGGCCTCAAACACCAGAGGCCTACCAGGACCCACATTCAATGTCTCTCAGCTCCTCCAAAGCTTCTCAAACCGAGGCCTCTCTAAAAAAGACCTAGTGATCTTATCAGGAGGCCACACTATTGGTTTCTCCCACTGCTCTTCCCTCAAAACACGGATTCGTAACTTCAATTCGAGCCATTTTTCTGACCCCACAATGAATCCTGAATTCGCTGTCACTCTTAGAACCCAATGCCCTCCCCACAATGTGAACCCTAATGCTGGCCAATTACTTGACTCCACTTCGAGAAAATTTGATAACAATTATTATAAAAGGTTGATGGGAGGTAAAGGAGTGTTTGGGTCTGACCAAGACTTGTTCACTGACCCTCGAACCAGAGGGCTTGTTGAACTGTTTGCAAAGGATCAAGGGGCATTCTTTAGAGAGTTTGCAGCTTCCATGATCAAGCTGGGGGAGGTAGGTGTGAAGGATAAGGATGGTGAAGTCAGGATTAACTGCAGGATTGTTAACTGATGAGACAGCAGAGAGTTTTCCCAAGGAGAAATAAGAGCAGTAAAAAGTCATGAATTTTTTTTGTGAGTGTGAAACACTATTGTATTAGTATTTAATAAAGAGTTTTCCAGCAAACAATAAGTTAATGATATTTTTGCATAGTTTGGATTTGGAGTTGTGGTTTTTGTATATTTAACCAATTCCCCTGTACTTTTTACAAACTAATCCTCTGTTAAGGGTAACACCAAACTTCAACATATCAAGAAAAGTTTAAAAATAAGTCATTCACTTTCAGCCGTGGGACTAAATATGCAAATCTATTCATAGTATAATAGGAATGCCAAGTTTTCACAATAACAGCTCTAGATGCAGATAGGCAAATAATAGTATGTTCAACTGTGTAACCTTCTGTTGAAATTGCACAATTACAGCGCAAACAGTACACTACACAGTACCAGGATGCATCTTTATCTGTAAATGAACTAATCAATTAACAACTTAATGATTTTTCTTTTATAATTGAATAGAAAAATAACGATGAAAGAACCACAAAGGAAAATGTTATCAATGAAGTAGAAGACATTCATTTAATGAACTTCCAGTATCAGAATTTTGTTCGATAACCGCATCCTATAGATCAACAAATCAATACCTAGAAACAAATTTTACTGCAAAAAGAAAGATAATACCACCATGAACTGAAGTTCCATTGCTAAGGTCTTATTATGATTAAGCCACATCTCTGAACATAGATCGGCAATTGAGTATAGGCCATGCCAAAACAAAGATTTCAAGTGCTTGCAGTCTTGTGATTTGGCCCAAAAACATACTTTATGAGTGACTCCTTGATGGATAGAAGCTGAGGAAACTGCTTCTTCAACTTGCTGGCATCTAACTCATTATTGCTCCTTTGTGCAACAATCACCTTGGCCTGTTCCTCCAAAGTGAAATTCTTCCAAGAAAAATAGGGGTCAATATAATCACGATACATCTCAAGAATCTCATTATGACTGACCACTCCAGGGTTGGTGAAGTTCCAAATGCCTGTTAAATTTTTCTTCGCCATCTCAATGGAAATAGGCAAGAGTTCATCAAGGATTGTCATGGAATTGGGGATGTTAACCACCTTCTCATAGCGGGTAATCTTGGTGATGAAGTTGCGGGGGTTGGACAAATCAGATGAGATTGGCATACGAACACGAAGAGTGCAGACATTCTCATAATTCTTGAGCAACTCTTCCACCTGATGCACCAAAGGAAGGAGTGATAAAGAGATAGATGATAAATTGCATTACTTGAATGTTGGTAAATATGTCATTGTAGTTTGCAAAACTTGCAAAATGGGATTAAAAATTCTGCACAGTAAACTGTTAAATATGTGAAAAAGTAAGCTGTAATCCAATAGACTGTGGAAAACCATCTGATGAAATGACGAACAGAAATGGAGAGGGAGACCAGAAGATTCATGACTTCCATGGACTATGGTTTTCTATGGTCCATTGGATAATAATATATTCCCTTAATAGATTGTCTAACTAAAATAAATAATAGGATAGGCAATGATTTCAAGCTGTCCAAAAATTCATTGTTCCTAAAGAATATCAGCCCATGTTTTAGTGCATTATCCAAGAATGAAGAAAATGTTTGTTTTACATATTGTTGATCAATATTGTTTCTATAAATTTTCAGGTTACCATAGTTTTATTGATTTTCGTTTTAGAATATGTGAAAAGCTGACTCGTTCTTCAAGAGATTGAAAGGCTCCCTTATTGGTATCACTGAAATAAAAACCCCTTCAATTTTGTCCCTGTGTGAAGGTAAAACATTTGCTTTGTTCACTTGGGAAACCAAATCTCTACATCAAAGCAAGCAGAGATTTCACTAAAACACCTCATGTTCACCCCCCATGAAATTTGGTGTTTAGTGCTCGAGTTAATAATAATAATACATCACGTAATTGATGCTATACAGATTATACATAATGAAATTTCTTAGTACACATTGATACATAACATTAGTGAAAATAAAGAGTTCAGTATGGGAAGAGTTGTCAAATGCACAGCAAATAAATGACAATTCGATGTGATATTCTAAGAACTTCTTAAGGGCATAAGGAATATTCAAGTTATCAAGTTCAAGAATAAATACCCAAATGCCTCATTTTGCTATCATGAAACTGAGATTCATGTAAGCATCAGATTACAGGCCAAAATGGAGATTCACAGCACAAGATCAAGAACAACTAAGGAGAGCTGGAAATTCTGCAATCCTTTTGGAAATGCATGTCTCAGGTTTTCTTAATTATAAACAAATTTATTCTTTGAAATACAAAGTTCAAATTATTAATGCATTATTCAAGTTAAATTTCTCTACAAATCACCCAACAAAGGTTGCCACGCCAGCTCATGCCTCATCTTTATGCAGAGTCAAGATAGCATGTTTTAATTGAAAATGAAAAAGAGGTTAGAATTATTTATCTTTCATATTCCAAGTGATCTATAAAGATTAAACTCTCCCAGCTCAAATCACCAATGCTGCCCAACAATGTCCACTAGTTAAATGGATCCACAGATACAGGAAATTTTACAAGCAAGGAATTGCAAATACTAATGTTGAATTCTTTTAAAATTCTGAGAGGATGAGAAACAAGGAAGTGTAAGGTATTCTAAGTCCCAGGCTTCGGGTTATACAGTAAGAGATGTGAATGGCATCTTGATGAAGCTCTGAGTTCCACTGAAATTCTCTCTAATCACTAGTATTTTTACTAGTCTCTTGCATAAGAATAGTCCAATTATATCTCAAGGAGATATACAATCACAAGAGAGAAGCCCATTAACAGCCGTCTTCTAAAAGTGTATCTGAGAATACTAATGAAAGATCACACTTTCGGGTCCAACAAACAAAGATGAACAACTGTAGTGCAAACAAAAACAGGAAATAGGTTTCCGAGGTATGATGTGAATACATCAAAGTCTTTTGTTAAGAACAGGATATCACTACTGACCATAAAAACAATCTTAAAATATGTGGTTCTGAACTCCAGTAAAAGGAAGAAGTATCACAGCACAAATCACCAAAGGGACACATTTCAAGTATCAATCAAGAACCGAAATGAATCGCATCGAATCATTATAAAAAAGAAAGCAACTCGTGTGAAAATGAGGTGACGAGGACCAGATCTGATCGTTAGAAGAAACCCATATCAAGGAGAAGGCAGTATTTCATAAATCGCGCATATCACTAATTACTGCCATAAAAACAAAATGATCTGATTAGAGACCAAATTCTTAGATGTAGTTGGGTTTAGAGATCTCACCCAAGATGACTAATTAGTTACCAGGTTAATACCCATAAATCCATTTCTATCAGATCCAAGCCCCCGCTGAAACCCAAACTTCATAATGGCCACAAAATTCCCAACTAATTTTAACAAACCCAACTTAAAAAGGAAACCATAAATATCTACCAATCACATTCCTGACTCAAACAAAACAAGAAAAAAAAAAACAAAAAAACAAAAAGCAACATTCCTTTTCCCCCCCATATGAACCAGATTCGAGTAACCAATTCTTATACTAAAAACAATGACTTAAAGAGAGAGATACCATTGCTTTCGTCTTGGAGTAGAAAGACCCAGTAAAATTTGGGGTATCTTCCTCCTTGAATCCAATCCCAGAACCAAGGGGATGAGCCTCATCATACTCGAATATGCAACCAGTTGCATAGTTAATCACGATCAAGTTTCTTTCTCTACAAACATCAGCTAGAGTGAGAGTACCGACCACATTGGTCCTAATGGTTTCCACCTTGTGGGTCTCGCACCAATCAACGTTGGGTCTTCCTGTAACACCAGCTGCATTGAAAACATGGGTGGGCTTGACAATGGCGATATCAGCCTCCAATTGAGACCTGTTCTCCAGTCTACCATTTCCATATTCAAAGGCAATCCCTTGGGCTCTGCAAATTTGGCCTAAGAGGCCACCAATCCACCCAGTTTTTCCATAGATGAGGAATTTCAGAGGCTTCTCTGAGGACCCATTTGCGGTGAAACCCATGAGTGCAGGGGGGGAGAGAAAGTAGGGAGAGAGAGAGAGAAGACTTTTGTGTTTGCAGGGAGAGATGGGGGAGGAGGCCACATGGGCGTGGTGGTGCGTTGTACTTGTAAGAAAGAGACACGACAATGTGGCCGAGGCCTCACAGTATCGTATGAGATCTGCCTCTCGTTACTCCACCATTTGCTGAGCAATTATTTAGTTCGTTCCTATATTTTCTCTTTCTATGTCCTTTGCCTCCTCTTTCCCCATACTTTCTCACACTAAATTATCTAGTAGATGAACTTTCTATAAAGTCTGGGCCTTGTAAAAAAATGTAAAGCCTCCTATAAAAAATACTACCATGCCAAATCTAGACTCTGATATCACTTTCTAATTTTGATTATAAGATTTGTAGTTTAAAATATAGTAAGGATCTTTCATATACCTGAACATTTAAAGTTTAGATATCATGCTACAATGTCTATTATTTTTAGGATTTAAAATCCTAATCTTTTTCATAATCATAATAATCAAGTTCGAGATGATCGATTTGAAAAAAATTTATGTCAAAACTGCAATTTTATGTGAGTTTTGACGTGAGGTTTTACTTGATTTTGTAGAATTAAAGTTGTATCAAAAGATTTTCCTTTTCATTCCTCTACTCAAAAGTATGTATAAGAAAAATTATAGATACTGGCATCTTATTCCCCTTAAATTTTTTTATACCATGCTATTAACCTTAATACTATTTTTTTTCTTATTCTCCTAATATTTTTGATCCCACGTTATTAACCTTAATATTATTTTTCTTTGCAACCACCATTTAAATAAAAAAAGTTTTTTTTTTTACTAAAATACCTCAATGTTTTAGCCCACGCCTCCAAACATGACTGGCACGAATTGAATATAGGAGTGGTCTGGCACAAAAAATGTGTTGGACCGGCTCTATACAAGTTGTACTAATAAGGCACAAAAATGTGTTGGACTGGCACAAGTAGAAATGGAGCCATACAGGCACAAAAAACGTGTAGGACCAGCTCTGTACAAGTTGTACGGGTTTAGCTCTGAACTTGTAGAGAGAAAGTTAGAAATATGGAAAAAAAAGGAAAAAAAGAGTGCTTTGTAGTCAGGGTTGGTTGCAGAAAAAAATATTATTCGGGTTGTACTAGTGTGTTATCAAAAGTGTTACGGGGGCTGTTTAAAATTTTCCTAGAATATTTTGATGTATATTTGGGAATTACATCAAAACATATGAATATCTATTAAATGGTTAATATAGAAAATAAATTTTGACAAATTTCCTGTTGTTTTTATCCCTATGTTTTCTCCCACTAAATTCTCTCCATCTGACAATATGCTGAGGAGGATATATTGATTTTTTATCCCATATAATTATCTGGTCCAATTGACATTTAATTTACCCAGATAAACTACATCAACCATGGATTTGTCCCTATTTTATTGAGAGGTTTGGGAGCATTCAGTTGTCCCTTTCTCCCTCTTCACGTGGAGGTCCACATTGACCATGGTCCTCTACAGAGAATACCAAAATTGTCTTCCTATCTAATAGGAAATGTTGTTGAAATACAGTTGCAACAATAAAATGATGAATTTAAGCGCATCTCAAAAACGCATACGATAAATCTATTTTGATATTGGAAAACCTCGTAAGAGATCATCTCGACATTGATATATATATATATATAAAGATTGAGTTTTAAAAATAATGGATCTTACTACATATTATATGGACCATCCATTTTCATGATTTCCAAGTGTTTATAGATCTACTTGATTTGAACCACTTTTGAAATTTAAAATTTTATAATTAGAGATGAAAATGGATTCTCGGGTCATCTTGAGAATTTTTTACGCCAGAATTATATTTTAAGACAAAATTTAAAAGTGCGCCTTACTTTGATTGTTTAAAGTTGCAACCCTACATGAAACCGCACCGTAGATAGATAGCAAACAGCCTCACGGCAATAAGTCTCCAAGGTATGAATTCAGTTTTGATCCCAAAAGTTCATTGAAAAGGTGTGTAACTTTTTTTCTTAAATGTCAAAATGAAATTTGAAAAAAAGTACATGATTATTTTTTATCTACTTTTAAAAATTAGTTTTTGTAAAAATAAAATTGTAATAATCTGCACGGCCATGTCAAATTTACACCATCCAACTAAAGTGGATGGTGTAGAACATGATAATATTTTCTACAAATGAAGTTGTTGCCTTATATAAACCGTGGTTACGAATAAAGGGGGACGGTTCATATAAGGTCTCAAGTCTCAACATTAAACTATCAAAGATAGCATACTTGTAAACGGTGCTAAAAGATGTATTTCAAGTGTCGAAAACTCTTATAATGTATTTTAAAAAATAAGAAAGATCAAGCATATCTATAAATATTTAAAAACTTCAAAAAAACAAAAATGGTTCGGATAATATGTTAATGGTGTGCTATTTTGAGGTCTTGAAATTCACTTTTTCGTATCAAACATCTCAAGGGTGAGAGATGGACAATTGGAGATTTTTTTAGTGTCAACAACTTTTCGAGGTCAATTTTTGAAGTCAACTTTACTTTTACAGTACAAGATTGACACTTATACAAAAATTTTCCATAAATAAGTAGACATTGAATATATATGTAGGGCAATGATTTCATGCAACCGTTGTATTGTAACATGATGCAATAACTTTAAAAAAACTATCTTATGACCATTTGTTTGATTCAATTTTGAAATATACACTCTTTTCATTCTAATGAACAATTACAAAAAAGAAAAATTTGAAAACACAACCTAGAAAGCATTTTTTTAGCTCAATTAACATAGGCCGTCCATTTTGGTGAGATTCTTCGATCTAGGTCTTAAAAGGATTTTTTCATTTTTAAGTTTTTTAGATGGTTTTATTATTATTAGATGAACAATGTTAAAAGAAATAAAATGATTTTGAGTTTATAAAGGCTAAGATCTTGAAGTTCACAAAATGAATGGTCTAGATTCGTTTTTGGAGGGGGACTCATTTTGACTATATCTAAGGTTCAAATTAACAAATTTTTTTTTTTTAGGATTGTTTATTGAGACGAAGAGAGCGTATGTGCAAAATTTAAAGTCATACAAATACCACAAACATGATTTTCTAGAAGTGTCGTTGCATTATACTATGATACAACCGTTGCATTAGATCATTGCTCATATATGTAGCATACACACCATTTTATCCATAAAAAAGGCTAAAACTAGACAGACACATAAATTGATGCTTCCTAACTCATCTGGACCCTTGGAAACCTTGGTAAAGCTTTAAAGATATTAGCAATTTAGGCATCCGTTAATGGGTGCAGTTTATATAGATAAAATATTAAATGGTTATTAAACTTTAAAAAAAAAAAATTAAATAGTTATTATCTTAAATGTATCTTGATAAATTTGGTTTTTTCGCGCTAAATTCTATCCATTGATATATGAATTGGAATCGTATACCGTAAGACGATTTAGCATTGTTACAAAGCCGTCACAATCACACCTAACCATTAGATGTTAAATTGGATGGTTTGTAGAGTGTCGCAAAGTTTGATATTTTTTTGAATTTTGAGGGTAGTTAGTGACACATTTAAACCACCTGATTTAAAATTTGATGGACAATATTGATTGTGACCACCTTGTTTAAAATGTTATAATTATAGATAAAAAAAGGTTCTTTGGCAATTTGAGAATTTTTTACACCAAAATCACATCTCATAATAAAGTTTGGAGGCATGTCTTACTATGACTGCTTAAGTTTACAATCTTATGCAACCACACCTATATATATATATATATATAGAGAGAGAGAGAGAGAGAAAGAGAGAGAAGAGAGACAGAGAGAGCTTTCTATGTTTCCCCTTCAACATAAAACTTATATACTTCCCCTTATCCAACCATCTATTCTGAATGGA
>NW_006500346.1:2809552-2828212 GCF_000471905.2 Amborella trichopoda | reverse complement strand
TAGCATTAAGGTGCACATCTAAAATCCTTCCAAAAAGGTTGTTTTGGTGTTAGAAAAATATCCAATTGATCATCTTGACATCGAGATATATAGATATGAAAAAAGAGAGAGATATCAAGCCTTAAAAATTATATATCGTGTAACACATTATTTACACCGTGAATTTTCAAGATTTTCATGTGTTTATAAATCTACTTGATTTGAACCATTTTTTAAGTTAAAAAATTTATAATAAAGATAAAAATAGATTCTTGCATCATCCTACAAATTTTCAACACTAAAATTGCATCCCATTTTTTATTGGGTAAGTAAAAAATTGCATCTCATGAAAAAATTTAGATGTGCATTGTTTATGGTTGCAACCTTATACAAAACACAACTGTTAAGTGAGATTGAGGATTTTTCATTTCACGTCAAAAACAAACTCTTGGATTTTCGGGCCTAGATTTCTACGAACAAAGGGCTGCAATCCAACATGTTATGATATGTGACCTGTTAGAAACAATGATGTGACTGAGAATTGAAGATTTTTTATTTCAAGTTAAAAAAACTCTTGAACTTTTTAGCATAGATTTCTTCGAACAAAGGGCTGCAATCCAACAGATTACGGTATGGATCTGTTAAGAGGGATACAAAATGACCGTTTTAAAACAGAAGTCAAATAATTCGGTGGAGAATTTAGGGATAAATCAGAAGGAAAAGGGCATTGGGTCTAAAAACAAAAACCCAAAAATAATTGAAATTTGATCTCAATATTTCATAAATTGTAGATTTCAAGGCTATTGTGAATAAACGAGATAGTGACCGAGGAAAATTTGAGAGTTTTTCAGGAAAAAATGAGAGATCAATATCTTTCCACATTCATATTATGTTTAAAAAAAAGGAAGAAGAAGAAAAAGGGGGAGAAAAGGGATACAGGGTTCTTTTTTGTTGATCTTTTTATAAGAGAAATCAAACAAAGACACCAAATACTTACTTCACTTTGGGTATTTTTTAATAATAAAAGAAATAAACAAGGAAGCAAAGACTCCACATAAACATTCTCTCTCTTAGGAGGGAGAGAAATAGAAAGACACGAGAGAGAGGCAAAGCCTAATGAACCAACTCCGTGGACTGGTTTTTTTTTTTTTCCCTTAAATCAATAGACAGAAGGAAATAGATGAGAGAGAGAACTATCTTTCGCACCCCTGCTTTAGGAAATAGAGAGAGAGAGAGAACTGATCATTTTCTCCCTCTGTAGGACCACCATTATTAGGGCGTGATGCTAACACAGTCGAAAAACATTCGACACTTTTTTGGTAGAAATCACCCAATCCAACCGTCCCTTTTTGACATCTTGAGGAGGCACCAGCCATATAATGGCCATATGCTAGCATAATATTTTTCTATTAAATGCTCCAATGCTAGCACAAGATGATTGGTGTTAATGTTCAAATTGTGGCAAGCAGACAACCATACAAGTGCAAGAGGCATTGTTGCATTCAGTGAAGAGGTCTACCTAATTGCCTCGTAATTATTTACAAATAATGTATCCTCAGAACCAGTGTTTAAAAAGTCGGACTCGGACTTTCACTCGCCAGGGGCTGTAGTCCAAGCTCCCCTTGGTCCGCTTCAAATGAGTCCGAGTCTGACCAAGCAATTTTACAATGGAAAATGTAAAAACCATAATTAAAACGTTTGCGAAAGACACTTGAACCCAAAGGTGTCAAAGCTAGCACACAAATGTCCATCTACAAATACACCTTCAACATCTTGTAAATTTAAGAACATCTTTCCATGTCTATTGAGCAAATCCCAGCCATTCAAGTTCTATCAACTCCTGCATGCGATGGACAATTTTTCACAAAGCGGTGGGAGCACCATGGTGGGACCACCCATAAAAAACCAGAGTTTTTTACTCAATCCATTCTTGTTCATATGTTGTGCAGTTAGCTTCTACAAAAGGAAAAATGGACAATAGGAATGCAATGATACCCAAGTAGAGATGGACAGTAGGAATTTGGATTTCTCAAAACATGTGGGAATGGATCAAGAAGATTTCACAAAACAAATTCACTGAGTATAAAAAAGAAGTATAATTTGGGTATGCAATCCATCTGATACAGGATTAAAAGAAAAGGAAACACTGACCTTACACAGTTCACATACACCACTGCAATAAAAACCCTAACCCCAAACAGTAAACCTCATTTGTCAATCTGATATAGTGGTAGGTTTTCTGTTCATCTTACACATTTCTCGATTACTAACGTACTCATGAATGAAACCAAACAAACTGCAATATTTGGTAACTCCCCCTTCCTCTACCTGGGGGATCGGGCGTAGGCAAAAGAAATGAAGCAAAATACATGTAGAGATGAAATGTAGGCATTGCTTTATCCCTTTCATTATCAGGAGCAAAAACAGTCACAAGGGGAATCAGAAATAGTCTTTTTTTTCTTTAACAAAACCCTATCCAGAAAATGGCCACTAAATACTGGCTTTTCTAGGAATGAATGTTCAGGTCTCCATCCTAGAACAACCAAGAGACAGTAGCAAGCTGTTCAAATGGAAAACACATCTCAAAAATCTATCTCAAAACAGCACCCATACCTCCCATACAATGGCTTCTCACTTCTCTTTTCCCCAGCACATGCCTCTCTCTTTCCAAATTGTCAGAGATCCCAAACCTCAATGAGCACACTGAGTCAAACGCACCAAAGAATAAAAAAGACAACCAGTTAGAAACTCCAATGCCGAGCACTAGATAAAGATAGCCCAACAATCACAAATCAGTCTACATAAAAATATACAAAAACTAAAATGAAAAATGACCAACTCACCTGACCATAGATGGGTTGGAGAGCCATCGCCAAAGCCAAGAAAGAGCAGCCTTCTATGCTCTAAGCTGGTTTGACAAAACAGAAAGGAACAAGGTGTCCTGTCCTTCACTCTCCATTGCCATGACCAGCAGTCACCTTAGAAGAGGCAGCCAAATTGTTCCTCGCATAGAACCGGCCACCACGTCTTCCCTGGCCTTGGCCCCGGTCACGATACCTTGGCCCGGGTCCCACCTTTGAACCCACCTGGTTCTCCTCTTCCCAACCAGAGCGTTGCTGATACCCTGGACCCAAACCCACCTGTGAATCCACTTGGTCATACTCTCCCCAATCCAAGCTTTTCTGATAAGTAGCCTCACTAGGCTTGTTAGACCCAACAGGTTGATACTCATAGTGAGAATTATGCTTCCTCCTCTCACCATTTGAAGGTACATGCTGCTTGCCACTCTCCAAGCCATGAGCCCTGCCACCATAGGGCAGTTCATGGCCGGGGCCCCTCATAAACCGATTACTTTGCAGGGGATGCCTTCGGTAAACTGGCTG
Source organism: Amborella trichopoda (assembly GCF_000471905.2). The sequence goes on along the minus strand of NW_006500346.1, from coordinate 2,824,850 downwards.
CTGTTGCTGTTGTTCAGTTTGAGAATCAATAGGTGTACCTACACTAGTTGCCTGCTGATTGTGGAGAACCTTTTCACTCTTCTCAAGATCTTGATGACCAGGCTTAGCTGCCTCCTTAGAGAAAGAAAGAGTCTTTTGAGAATTGAATTGAGGATTAAGTTCCTTCTCCAAGGAAGCCCTAACAACTTGCACAGAAGACTTCTGACCCCCTGGCCCTCCTCTATCGCCGTTTCGGCCCCCTCCCTGCCTTTGATGAGCAGAGTAAGCTTGAGACTTGGGTTGCCACTGAGAAGTGGTTTGATCCAAAACCACACCACCTTTCCCCTCCAATTCTATTGTCTCCACCGTCAAGGATTGGTTATTATCGCCTCTTTTGGCACCAGCTGCCTCCCAATCTTTATCAATTCCAGTTTGAGTATAATCACCTCTTTTAGCACCAGCAGCCTGCCACTCTTTATCAATCCCAGATTGGTTATGACTTCCACCTCTTTGCACCTTCATTGAGGATCTCTTTCCTTTCTCCACTGTCACAACAAGGCTTTCCCCCTGATAAAATGGGCTTTCTTGACCCTTAGAAGAAACAGGCCCAATCAAACCATTGTTTGAGTTATCATAATGCTTAGCCTGCCTTTTGGGGGAAAATGTTTCCTGTTTTGGAGGCTGATTCCGATCTGCCATCTTGTTCTGATCCCCTGAAGAAGACCACTCCAAAGAATTCAACAGGACATCATGGGAAGAGTCATGAGAGTTTCTCTGGCGCCAAGAGCCATGCCCCTTAGCATGCCTATGTTGTTTGCCCTCGATATTCTTTACCCCACCAGAATCTATACTGATTTCATTATCAGTCTGAGACATCTCCTGTTTCCCACTTGTTTGATCAGGAAAGGCTTGAGAAACAGCGGAAGCTGACTCTTGCTGGCAATTTTTCCCTTGTTGCGCCTGCTCTTTTGCTACCGGCTTGGGCACATACCTCTCAATCTCAGCCCTCTTACTTTTAAACGGGCTTTGTGGGCTCACTTGCTCAGCCTTGACAGTAGGGGCCTCCTCCTTACAGTTATGAGCAGGTTCATCAGAGGGCACCGGCTGGCTTGGTGCCTTAACAGGAGCCCACACAACAGCTTCACTTCCATGGAACTTTTCAGTCACTCTAGCAGTGTGTCCGCCTCGTGTGGGCCTCCTTGAAGGCTGAGGCTTCCACTGATTTACTTTACCAGGAGCTTCTTCAGATGGTTGTGAGGGTCCCTGATCTAAAGATGGAGCATTCTGAGAAATTAAGGCCTCTTGAGCCTCCTTAAAAGGCTGCAGTTGGTTAGCGTTGGCAGGGATGTTAACCTCCTGGTGAAAAGAACCAAATGTTAAAGACTTGCCATTATCACTTGAAGCATTCACAATATCACTTTCTAGGAAGGTGAATCAGCAACAGTCTCATCAGGCTTGTGTTTGTTCCTCAAGTTTCTGCCAAACTTCTTCTTGCCCACTGTAATGGAGGCCTCTTCAGTATGAGCAATGATTTCAGGTGAGCCAGATGGGCAAGTCGAGTCAACTACGGTGATTCCATGAGGTTTTGAGACACTTGAAGAGACTGGTGCAGGTTGGTTGTTGAGGTTCTTTTCATGAGAGAGAGTCGGTTTCCGTTTATAACCTGATGGCCTTTGCTTGGACCCACCACTAATTTCTTGACCTTGTGGGGCAGGTCTACCAATAGGAGGAGCTTCTTGTGTACTGGCTTCTTGTGGTGGTGGTAATGGCGACTTGGATGTTACCTGCCAAGAAGGACTTGGGGTCTTAGAAGGCATACTTGAAGTGAAACTAGTGGAGTCTTCAGGCTTCTTGGTTGAACTATTCTCAGTCATCTGTGTCTCTTGTTCATTAGATGGCAATTGAGGAGCTTCTGAACACAATGCTTCCTGAGAGCCACCGATAATAGTTTTACTGGAGGATTCAGTTGTGCCCACTGGCTTTGTCTGTGAATTGTTGCCCTGTTGAAGAGGCTGGTCAATCTTCTGGTCCACTGAGCCTTCTGCTACTGTTCGCCTATTCAACTCCTCCAACTTTGCTAGAGCCTTGGCCTTCTGCTCTCTCGTTCGTTCTTCCTCCTCCTTTTGCAGCTGCTTTGCACGTTGCGTAGCAATCTCTTTCATCTTCGCACGCTGAAAAAAGCTCAAAGCTCAAATGAAGTATAATATAATTCAATCGAAATGAAGTGTTATAAACAGTGGTCCATTGGGTTCATCACCGTCCAAGGGAATGATGAACGTCTGAGAGAGAGAGAAAGAAAGGAGTGGAGGGGAGAACAAGATAAGATCCCCATGGTGGATGGATCTAACCCTCTCTCTATTACCGTACAGCAGTTTCATTGGACAGTGATGACCCCAATGTGACAATGGTTTTTCCACAGCCAATTCGGACATCAAAGTGTACTTTTTCCCCAAAAGTAACTAGATCACATACCTGCGCCTTATGATCATCTGAATCAAATGAGGATGTCAAGTATGGTACTCCACCAACCTTTATAGATATATCTAACACATGTTTCTCAAAATCATCTTGACCAGCATGATAATCAGGCATGAGCACATTAACTTGGCTGGATTCCCCAGAGGCTTTCCTTCGCCACTCTTCACTCTCCTGAAAATTCTTATTGTTATTAAACCTTCCTTTGGCTCGATAGCCTCCTCGCCCTTGCACAACCTGACCTCTTTGATTACTATGAGAATGGGACCTCTCTCCAATTTCAGAGCACTCCACCACAGCCTCCATTGAGGTATGCAGCACTTCAGGCTGTTTAGTTTCAACTGTAACATTGCCACTTGATTCAGAGTGATCATCAATGGTTGCACCTTCATCTTTATGAGAAATGAGCACAAGCACATCACTACCAGGAGCCTTCTCGGTTGACACAGGAGCGCTGCCATGTTCTTTAGCAGGAAGTTCGGATTTACCATTCACAACCTTGAACCTTTTGGGTTTCTCCTCTTTACTAACAACTTGGGAAGCTTGATATCGACCTTCAAATGATCGAGCCCCAGCCACATTGGTCCTGGTAGCTAGCGGTTCTTGAGGAAGCTTTGGTTTACTATCAGTAGTATCAAACTTCCTATCAACAGAGACCATGGGTTTACTAGTGGCTTCAGAAGTGGTATCACTAACAACCGAAGACCTACAATTATCTGGGCTATTTTGTGAAGAAACTTCTTCACTAAATGCTGGCTTTGAGAAATCCATAGGCTCATCATTGGAAGCAGCAGCCCCCCAATCATTTTCCCCACTAGTCCTTGGGCTCACCTTATCAGAATGCATTGTTGCATTTGAAGCCAAATGGTTTCCTTCCTTTTGCCCTGAATTCTTATCAGACCAGTCATAGTTAGGCTTCAGCAGAACTTTGTACGGCCCCTGATGCACCTCAGGACCATGTCGAGCCTCTAGAACTTCCCTAGGTGGACCAGAGTTGGCACCCTGGGCAGGCTTCCCTTGAAATCTACTTGAATCAGGGTGGGTATTTTGGTTAGGATATCGGTTATAAACAGAAGGCCCCATCATGGTAGGATCTCGATCATCTGAGTTGTTAAAGCCCACACGTGGAGGACCATAATACCCATCATAAGGCACTGGACTAGGATAAACCCCCTGACCTAGAGGCATCGGTCGACTAGGAACCATGTAAGGGTCAGGTGGCACAAGAGGTCGAAAGGATTCCCCATTCTGGTGGTAACCACCACCTCCACTACTGGGCCTTGGAACTGGTTGTGTATAGGGAAGAGGCCTGACTGGCATTGGACCATGGAAATATGCAGAAGGGTCTACCGGATATGGCCCTGTAGGTCCTGATGGTCCATATGGACCCACGTGGGGTGGGCCCCTGAACCAGGGGCCTTCTTGAGGGTTTCGAACTGGGGCCCCTTGCCAGGGATCAAAATGGGGTGGTGGCGGCATGGCCATGTTCGCATATGGCTGCATCTGCTGAGGCTGATCTCTCTGCCAATTCTCCCTGTAAGGTGGTGCGGCCCCGCCTGAAGAATATGGGGAGTTCTCTCTTTTCCAAGTGTTTACAGATCCCTTCTCTGTGCTATCATCCACAAAAACGTCTTCTGTTGAGACAGACCCACAGTCAAGTGACAGATAGAAACATCTTATTGATTGCTGACCAATCAAAAGTGAAGAATTCTATATCCATCTATCTAGAAAGCTAGCTGTATACTAACCCACCTACCTATCTATTCGTCTATATATCGATCTACCTACCTATCTAGGAGTATATTCCATGCTTCTTAAGAGTGTAGAAGGTGGTACTCAGTCCCAACCATCGTTCTCTGACCAGGACCACCCAGGTCAACCAGACAAGGTCCAGCCAGATCAAAGAAGTTTTTGTTCCAGCTTGAAAAGATTCACAGTGTAAACTCAGCTGGACTTATTTGATACAGCTTGAAAAGATTCACTGTGTAAACTTGGATGGGTCATGATATAACTTGTTTGACCTGGCCCAGTCTTTCCAGATGCAATGAGTTTGCTTTTTTGTCTTTACATGAAAGGGGTGAAAAAAGGAGGGACGGGGGGGAGGGTTGTTAATCTACAGAAGTGAGTCCAATCCAATTGTGTATTTCATTGTATTTCATTCTAGCAAAACATGTAGTTAAGGCAATTTTCCCGACCTGAAATTTTATCATCTAGTGATCAATTTCAGAAAAAGAAAATTGTTAAAAACCCAGATCAATTGTCTATTAAATAGGTTGTCCAGAGTCGATCAATGATGGAGATCTGAGCATTTTTTTATCTCCAAGTCAAATGCTTTTAATCCAAAATAAATTTAAACCTGAATAAAGATCATTTGAGAGTTCTGGGGTAAAACAAATCCTCTGACATGCAGTTTTCGTCATGGGTGAAGATATACATCTTAGTCCCTCATGACCAAAATTTCCAACGGAGGAAATTTAAAATAAATAAAAATCTCACTCTCCAATCCTTTTTCCCTCATGATTAAAAAAAAAACTTAGGGCCCACGACATCCTCTCTCTCAAAAGAGGGTTTAAGGGTTAGCCATATTCTCTCTCTCTCTAATCCACCCCATTTTTTTAGAGAAGACAAGAAAGAAGATAGGTAGTAGAACTGTAGAAATAATGAGCTTGCAAACTTAAGTTCTAGATCATAAAATTCAATTTAACTCTTATGGCCCCCTGCTTTTTGAATGCGAACAATTAACTCCACGGGCCAGGAATTACTTTCAACAACAGATAGTGGGCATGAGTACCCAAAAACAATATTTATACTTAGAATATAGTACTCTGTCCCGTCTATCTATACATGTGTGTGTGTGTGTGTCGTTGTGTGGGTGTGCATAAGAAATATGAATGTGGATACACTCACCAGAAGGAGATGTTCCAGGCCTCTCCTTTGGTGTCATTTGCCGCCCAGAGGCTGAAGATGGACGCTCAGAGGCTGAAGATGGACGCCCAGAGGCTGAAGATGGACGACCAGAAGGCGCAGATGGGTGTCCAGAAGCCGATGATGGACGCCCATGAGAGCTGTGGCCTGCCATAGAACATATGAAAGACCAAAATGGGTCTCTACAAGTTTTTGAGTATATGCATAATCGTTTCAACCTTCTAAATGCAAAGATCATACACTGTTTCCAAAAACTACAATACCTAAAGATCATGGGCAAAGAAACTCTAAGTACCTTGTCGTGCGTTCGAGTCAGTAGGCTTATCAGAACCAAGAGTTGGAAAATCGCCAGATGAAAGCATAAACCCGCTGCCCTTTGAGGACGAAACTCCCTGTGAAGAACCATTGCCAATAGCTAGCATACATCAGGGAAAAGAGCGTATAAAAATTTAACCAAACATAAAGACAAAAAAAAAAAAGGGGAGACACCAAACAAAAAATACCACGACAAAATTAGTAACTTTTTAATGGGAAAAGGAAATGCATAATTACCCACCTAGCATATGGTAATTCCATACATGTGCTGAGAAAACAGCATCCTTCTCAACGGCAGATGCTAGAGATGAGCCATGGTTCCCATGATAGACATTTATTTGGAACCATAGTTCATTTCCACCATCCTTCTTCAGAATGGAATGCCCCACCGGTATATGGTATGTCATAGAGATATGCCAATAGTTTACCTTTTTTTTGCATTAACGTTTCCCTTCTGTATATTTGAAGACAATTAAGAAATCATGGGCAAAGAAACAGATTTACCAATTTCTCTGCAGTTCCTGATCCTCTCCATGCAACAGAACTATCAGTCAAGGGTTCAGCGAACCGGGATAGCTGAGAACTACCAGGTCTTGTTTCTGCAGAGTGAGGACGAGGTGATGGCAACAATGTTTGGTTCGACCCCAATACCCCTGATGCAGAAGAAGGTCGAGAAGATGGGCCCCATGCACTAGAAGAAACAGGTTCTTGTGATTTATCACTACCAGCTGTAGAGGGGCGAGTGTCACCCCCAGATGAAGGGCGACCAGTAAGGCGGTTAATCGAACTAGGACTTCCATCAGTGTTTGGGGATGACAATGCTGACAAACCCCATGCATTTCCTGGAGCGGTAGGACGAGTGTTGCTTCCCCAGCCAAGAGTACCCCTGCCAAATATGCCAAAAAGAGAATTCACAATTGGGTCCTCTAGAGAATAATACACCTAATTGAATGTGGTCAAACAAGTAGGGAACATTCAACCTTTTTTTTGGGGGATAGTTGACATACTTCATTGATTTCTATCAATCAAATATACAAAGTATGAGAGGACTCTTTACGAAACTAGGTTTAAAAGCCTAGTCTCAACAGACACGAAAATAGGATTCTACAAAATTGACTGTGTGGTATATGCTCTATAAAGGCCATTATGCTGGTACCAAGTCACTACTAAGTAGGTTTCCCTTATTCTTGTCTAGCAAGCACATCTGCCTTCTCATTTACCTCCTGCGTCATATGCCGTATGACCAATTGCAAGGGGATGAGGAGCTATTCTATGTCCTGGAAAATGCTATATGGAAGCCATGGAAATTGTTTTATCCCCTCCTTCCTTGAAATCACATCTTGAAATCCCTTCTGTAATAAGATTTTTTCGATTTGGATTCAAATTTCATAAAGCTTACTAGCAAGACGAGGCTTAAGACCATAGTTCCCGGGATCGCCCCTAAAGGGCATAGTTCCGGCTCCTAAAACCAGCTCCCGCACTCCAAATCATGGATCTCAATTGGAGATCCTTTTTTTTTGGTGAGGAAACTCGGTCCATTTTCTAGGAATCTTAATCCCTTATTTGTAGGGATCTGATCCCCTAATGAGGGAGCTCAATCCTGTTATTTGTGGATCTGGATCCCTGTCATGTTGGGATCTCGATCCCTATATTTGTGGATCTCCATCCATATCGTGTAGTGATCCCAAACATCAAAAATTAAAATAATTAGAGTACTATATATAGATTGTGGACTATAGAGTATTAGACTGGAGTTGTAAAATCTAAAATGCAAGAACCATATCAAGAATTGACATAATTAAAGCATTTAACACAATGGGAAGAGGGAACCAGGTCTGTTGCGCAATGGAATCTAGTTTCCGAGAGCATGAGGACTGCGATTCTTTATATTTACGAATTGAGGACCCCAATTTATATGGATTGGGGTCCCTCAGGTATTTGGGATCGAGATCCCATGAGAAGTGGGAAAGGTGGCCCTTGCAAAATGGGATCCAGATCCTTGGGACTGAGATCCTTTATACATGGGATGCAGCTCAGGGCTAGATACACTGTAAGGTTTGCGATCCCGGACTACCGGATCTTTTGGCCTATCTAGATCTGACAATCCCAATCCCAATCCCAGAGCTGTTCCCGCTCCAATTCCCAGTCACTATGCTTCAGACCCTGCAGCTTCACAACTAAGCAATGGTCCCTGAGTAGGTAATCAGGATCTGACCCTTATGGTTCCTTACAATATCTCCAACACCTACAGACCCAGAGCTCCCATCAAAGGTTCCATCAAAGTTCATTCAGTACATTGTCAGGTGTCAGCTGCCATTTCAAAGGCTCAATGTTCAGCACTACTTCACATTTCTCAACAATGACCCCAATGATTAGTAAAATCTCTGGCCCCATATCCCCAAAATTCCTTGTTTGACCTTGCCAATGAGATCACAGTGGCCTTGAGTTGTCCTCTCAATATGTGCAGAGCTTTATTTTGGTCTTTAAAATACCTGTTGTTACTTTCTAACCAAATAGCCCACAAAATAGCAAGTACAGTTATTCTCCATAAACCAAGACCTGGAATTGATACAGGTGGAATGTACCAGTCATTGCTCCCACATGGTGTCAAAGGAGGAGGGCTAAGCCTGGGTGATCCAAAAAATATACAGTGCAAAAGACCACAGTTGTACGAGTACAATAGGAAGCATTTGACATTACATCTCTGGAGAAAAGTTGTCTAAATGGGAGACTTACAACGGTAACAGAACTATACATACGAGCATTACATTATCAAGTACATTAAGCTCCGTGCAATATAAGGCCACATTCATGTAATCATTTATTTCTTGTAGTCTGCTGTTTCTACATTTCTTTCATTGCTACATACAGATGAAATCACTTTATCAATCCGTACATTCAAATTCTAGTAATCACTTTATCAATCAGTACATACAAATTCTTGTATGCTTGACTCGAAGTATACATCCCTAATGAAACACCTAAGTATATCCACTACATATTTGAACCAAATAGAGAGAATATGACCTGATCTCGTCCTAAGTTCAACCTCGCTCGAAAAGGATCAAATGTACATCCCCACTGACCAAATCAGGATGCATTCCAGCTAGAAGGTGAACCAACTGGCCATTGCAACACAAGATTGCATATGGTTTTTTTGTGTTCATGAAAATAATTAAAGGTACTTCATTCAAAATAAACAGAAGACACTCCCAGCGAACATTGGGTGTTTCCCTAAAATCTGGACACTTAGTAGAAGTAACATGTGAAGAAATAAAACGAGTACATGCACTGCTTAAAATAGGTTGCATTCGATTGCTTCGGAACTATCAAGACACAAAATAAGTCCCCTAAAATAACAGGTGCTAGCAATCCCTATCTTTGATATCGCATAAGATACTAATAGTGAATATCTAAAAAGTTATCTTGCCCAACACAAACTACAGACACAAATAAAAAGTAATTCAATTCCATTAGGAAAAAAACATTACTTTGGAACAATTTCCACATTTGGGTCCAAGCCGTGGTTCTCCAACCTGCAAATAACAGAGATCATACAGTCATTCAAGAAAAAAGAGAAGCCACAAAAAATATGGGATTTAAATAGTCAATTTTTTTTTTTTAGTTAACTTCCTCTCAAAAAAATATAGTCAATTTTTTTAAGTACCATACCTTTGACTAGGCAAATTAACAGGCTTAGGTACAGCAACTTTAGGTACAGCAATTTTTCCTAAAAGTTGCATGCCACCTCTGCGAGTAGAAGTCCATCTGCAACAAGTTCCAAGAATATAATAAACATAAAGATCATCCGAAAGGAAGTGTTGAAAGTTTGTCCCCTCACCAAACTTTTGTATCAATATTTTGACATAAGATCCATTCAATCATCACCAATGCAAACAGGGATGATGTACACAATACAATTTTCTTCAACCATCTCATGTTACACAGAAATCAGGGTCCCATGCACTCTAAAGCTTATAACTTTGAAATGGAAAACCTAAACATAATTAACCAACTCAGATAGAAGCATGTAGGCAACAAGTCAATTGTATTAAAATGCACAGAACATAATGAAACAAATGACCAGCACACATCAAATGCCAAACATCTAACATCCTTTCAAAGAAAGGGCTGAGAGTTCTAAAGGCATGCGCGGCATGTCAGCCCTACCATCAGCAGCCCCATTTATTATACTTTACATCCAAAAAAAAATGTCTAGGGAAAATTCATTTGTCATTAGGGGGAATATACAACACCACTTACATACCCAGGTGCTACCTCCATTTGACCTGAATTTCTCAAGAGTCTTACATGATACAAGAAAAGAAAGTCTTCGAGTCTTCGGTAAAAGTCTTCTACCAAAGATATACAGATCCAAGACTAAGTGCTATATCTGATATAAGAGCACCACAGTCAAAGTGTATAAATTTCTACATCCTAGGCACCTCTTGACCCTAAACCAATAATTGTTATTAAATTGAGCACATAATTGACTGATTTGTAGCACAAAGGCATGATTTGCAAATCATCGTTGTTAACAAATACAGATATTAGGAATAGTGATTTAACCATGTAGGCAAAGAAACAGGGATCGTGAAGAAAGAAAAAAGGGAATCACTAGCCCACATTACTAATCTCCCAAAGAAAGGAAACCTGCTCATCATTTAATTTCACAGATGCAATGGAGCCCCAGACACCTTAATTGGCAACTTCCTTACCCCTCACGACTTTCCAACTCTTCATGCCCTAAGTTGTAGTATGTTTATGCCAGAACTAGTTTCAATTAACCACAAAATACACTTCAGTCAAAATATAACGATGTTTCTAGTTGGATTAAAAAGTATATGGTGTTCCATGCCAATGCAAAGAACTTCTATTAAAGGACTTCTTTTATTGGTATGAAAGGACGTGTAACGTGTTACTATAATCGAAATAAATCTCTATGAAAGCCATCATAAAAGGGAAAAGGCAGGGGTGGGGTGGGGGGTGTGGGAGGAGAGAGACGGGACTCAAGTAGCTAACTTATCAACCAATAAAATACTTTAATAAGACCAAAAAGTATTGCCATTTTCTTTTTCATAAAATTAAAATATGTATGAGACTAATATTGAATCCCCTATGTACCACTGATTGCATGCATTTGATGTTATTCTTTGGCACAATTACACAAATCAAACGATAAAGTCATGATCGGCTGAAGTCAAATTTGAGAAATGGAAACCCAAAAACTTAATGAATTTCACAAATACCAAATAACGATAAAAAAGATCCCCATGCACAAAATAAAGACTGTCAAAATCCCACAAACCCTTAACATATATGGACAAACACATGGATAATGTGAGAAATAACCGAGGTACCTTCGATCTCCAGCTAACACGCTTGAAGACATGGTTTACTTTGAAAAACTCCAAGGTCATTCAACTTGATTGTTCTCCTACAAAGAAAAACAACATAAACACCCATTATGATAATGCAATATCTAAATGAAGACAAATCAAGTACATTTGTAGCCACACCCAAGAACGTCTACCCTACAGTTATAGTTCCCTATACCAGAAATTTCAATACTCATGCATGTAGACACTTATGGTATCTTGTACAATGTTGCAAGTGTATATGCATGCAATGTGTATAGGATGAGTGAGAGAGTGGTACATCTTGTACAATTGAGATATCTATGAACAGCGAAACATTCTCATTCAATCCTACATTTTTCTCAAGCCACACTTCAAATACAAGAAACATGACAGAAATTCCAGTCATTTCCATAAGAATGTACTTCTCACTAAGGTTCATCATCATGGAAAACTTTGAGCAGAACAGGCAGAAGTTCTCAATCAACTCCTTTTTATGTTCATCTACATCTCAAAGCATGGAACTTGACCAAAGATAAGACAATCTGATACAAAAAAAATAAAGAAAAGCATTTTTTGGACTCAAGGGCAGTAGCCTCGTGATAAGGCACGCTATGTCTTTAACCCTAAAGTTATAGGTTACTGTCCAGCAGCTCCAGCCCAGTGAACTAATAGTAGAAAACAAAGACCACAAGAGAGAGAGAGAGAGAGAGAGAGAGATTAAAGAGGGACTTGTTTTTGGAATACAAGTAGAATACTCTCCCTCTTTAATCCCTAATTGAAAGACATTCTACTGGAAACTTTTTAGGGATTAAAGAAGTTGCAAAATAGAGCTTTTGGCAACCAAAAGTGACCGATTGAAGCCTACTTCTATTGGTTTTCTAAAAGGTTAGTAAAATTCAATTGTTTATGTTTAGGGTTTTGTATTTATTGTAAGTATTGTTTCATGCTTTTTTTTCATTTTCATGTGTTTATTTTTGAAGTTTGGCTTTACATTTCTGATGAAACTTTATGAGTGCTTTGTTTTCTTAGTTTGCTAATTTTTTGTGATTATAATATATTTATGGCTATATTTGGCTATTTATGCCTATGTTTGACAATATTACTCTATTTATGGTTATATCTATAATTTATAATGCAAAATAATAAATTTATAATACACATTTGGCTATGTTTGACTTTATTTGCCTTTTTTTTTTTTTTGAATTGGGTAACACTTGACTAAATTTATAATATATGTAAATCATAAATTCATAACACCAATAACCTCCACCCCCCTTCTCCCCCCCCCCCCCCCCCCCTCTTCTCTGCGGCCCCCACTCGGGTCACTAGGCAGCTCCCATCCCGGGCCGTTGCACACCCCAACCACAGAGGCACCCGTTTACGTTTTCTTGAACATTGTTTTTTTGAAACTACTAACTGTCGTTTTCTTAACATTGTTACGCTTAAAGATAACTATAGACAAAGCAACATAAGGCATAACCATCCCTTCATCAAGCAAATTTCTATTTGAAATGTCTCAACAGTTCATTTCGAATTATGACAGCGTGGGTAGTGCTTCAAAAAACGCTAGGAAGCACCCTAACACACAACGCCCAGGTGCTAGGCAGGCCCCCAAAACCTTAGGCACCCTGAGGTGAAAATTTGCATATATGTCCTGTTCAAAAGCACATATATGCAGATATTTGAGTTAATTTTGTATTTTTTGCATTTATACGTATTCTATCTAACCTTTTCCATGCAAATATATACACATGAATGCTGAAACACGTTCAAAACTTCGAATCATTGAAAATTTAGTGAAAAAAGTCAAAAAACGTACACAAGTCCATGGTGTATTAGCCTCCAACTATCCAATCCAAACTGAGTATGGCATATTCCATACTGACACATGAACACAATCATAGCTAGACAAGATGAAATACAACAGAAAAGTACAAAAACAATAGCCCAAATGTCCAATACAAGAGGATGTTTATGACATCTTTCGAGCTAGAAATCACCGCAAAAGTCTTCAAATCTTCACTAGCACCATAAAAAAAAATAATCCAACAATGAAGGTTAAGATTTTGAAAGCTTCCTCAAACTTCATAATCTTTTTTTGATTCACAGAAATATCAAAATCAATCGATTTTGGGGCTCAAATTAGAATTTTTTTCTCACATAGGGGCTTTAGAATACCTCCAATGTTCATTTATGAAAAATTTGTGGGTCAAAATGACCCAAAGTGCCCTTAGAGGTCACTTTAACACCCAGGTCCTGGCACCCAGGGAGGGCCATCCAAGCCTGGCATGCGCCCTAAGGACCTTCTGGCAGCTAGGCACCAGGCTATCCATTTTTTTGAACAATGAGTATAGGCGTTTTGCATCTGGAATTAAATAAAGCCACAAACATACAGCCAATAACTAAACTAATAGGATCCACCAAAGGGACCAACTCAAAAGCAACTTAACTCACCATTTAAACAGAATTGTAGGCACCAATATCTCTCTAATTCACAACGTAAAGGTAGGATGAATGTTCTCATACAGGGTTTAGCTCCTAAAAGACCACAAAAGATATATGCGACTCAAAAACGGACTTGAAAATCCTAGAGAATCTCCGTAATATGGCCACACTAAGCTAATAGCAGATCAAGATTTTTTTTTCTTATTTTTTAATTAAACCCTCACTGCCCTCCATGCCTAGACGTAATTTGTGGTGAAAGAAGACATAGACACATACAACGATCTCATAGTATAAATACGAAGAAGACACAATGAATGAACATTAAATGGCATAGTAACCAACAAATTTCAGAAAAATAAAAATCATAGAAAAGATGTAACTTTGAATGCTATGATAAAGAAACAAACTTTAACGAACCATCTCCCCAATAAAAACCCTAGTTCCAACATGAATACATAAAAAAACCAAGGCTTTATAATTCAATTAACGAGTTCGAAATCAATAAGAATACATCCAACTCTCACAAAACATTCTAATAAAAAATAAATGACGGCCAAAGAAATCTCATCAGTTTCCAACTACCGCTAACGCTACTTAATCAAACAGGGAAGTTGATCAACAAAAAAACCCTAATCATGGCAAACACAAACAAAACATAAATAAAACCAGACTGGATTGATTGCTTCCCACCTGATTCTTATGCCTTCAAGAACACGAACCAAAAAGCTTGAAACCCTCGACTCCAAAGAAAAAAGAAAAAAAAGAAAGAAAACACAAAAAATCGCGATCTCCCTCACTCTAAAAACGATCCAGTAGATATCAGTCTAAGGATCGCTATCTCAGATAGCGTCAAAGAGGCGAATGAAGAGAAAAGGGAAAACAGATTTAGAGAGAGAGAGAGAGGGGTTGGGAATAAAAGGGCCGCAGAGGGAATCCCGTTATGTTTTGGACGGGGTTTACATGGAAAAGGGTTAGAGAGAGAGAGAGGTTTGGAGAGAGAAAGAGGGAGAAGTTTAGAGAGAGAGATAATGTTATTTACAGGGGTACCTGCTAGAAACGCCTTTTTTTGTCTCTAAATTTATGTGGTTCACGGGAAAAAATATTATCTGCAAACTAAATGACTAAAATAGCCCTAATTTTGCTCTCTAAGTTAGAGAGAGAAAGGAACTATAATTTGATCATATCCTAGAGAGAGAAAGATAACATCTTTTCGTAGAGAGAAAGGAAAGTTCAAGATTTGCTCGGCGATTGTAAGCTTATCCGTTGTTATATTTAACAAAAAAATATATATATTACATATATTTGCTTTAAATGCATAATATACATGGGTGCGGTTTGTATAGAGCCTACTTTCAAACAATCAAATTAAGGACTACTTTCAAACAGTATCGAGAAATGTGGTTTCAATACTGAAAATATTTGTGATAGCCTTAAAATATATTTTCATTTTTATTTATAAAGTTTAAAGTTTCAAAAATAGTGTAGATCGACAAATCTATGAAAACTTGAAAATTGACCGTCCAAAAATACATTTCAAAATACACTATTTTCAAAGCTTGAAATCAACTTTTCTCTCATTTCTATGCATCTTGATGTCGAGATGATCAATTTGAAGATATTTCAGCATCAAAACAATTTCTTTTAATGAAATTTTTTAAATAGGCTTTAATTTGTTTGTTTAAAGCCTCAGCTCCATATAAACTTTTTCCTATACAGTGACGTGCTATTATGACTTAGCGAAGTAGCAAACTTGAATGGTTTGTTGCATCGGTAGAAAGTTAAAATTTGACTTGTTGTTG
>NW_006500346.1:2795211-2809411 GCF_000471905.2 Amborella trichopoda | reverse complement strand
ACACGTATGAGTAAGTCGAGCTCACTACCTCCGACACGTATGAGTAACTCGAGCTCACTACCTCGGTAAGTCTAAGTATCCCAAGTTTGTTTTTTAGGAAATCCAGGCCGTGGGTTGGGGGCATTCTCAAGGATGACGAAGGCAATATCTTTTCCTATTTATTTATTGGAGGGGATTCTCTTAATGTCATCAAATGGTATAGATTGCAACAAAGAATCCCGTGATCTCTTCATGATTTATTGGTTAAGATTATAGATATTCGCTCTTAAACCTTTGCCTCATGTCTCCTCTCATATCTTTCGAGAAGCTTATGATGTAATGAGTCACTTTGTCAAATTTGGGGTCTTTGACATCTTTATCCCTTTTCAACAGTATAGTTACTTCCATGTAACCCATGCTTTTTAAGCAGCTATTCGATAAAAGTTATAGAGATTGTCAAAAGAAAACAAATATTCCAAGTTTGTTGGTCAAGTTCGGGGATATTAAAAAAATTTAAGGGAAAATATCTCCATATTTTCTATTTTTAGGTTTCATTTTTTGATAAATTTAAGGTTTCAAAATATATCTTCTATCTCCTGGTCACTTTAAACCTATTTTTTAATCTAAATAAATATGAAAAAGATATATTTTTTCTAAACCCAATCATTTCTCTCTCTTCACTTATATATCCTAAACTTATCTTTTTCTCTCTCTTCCTATGCCTCTCACTCTCTCCCTCCTCCCATGTTTTTCCAAACACCTCTTTTTCTCTCCTCCCAATAAGCTCTCACTTCCATGAAGCCTTTTTTATCTCTCTAGAAATTTGGGATGATGGTTTTTAGAAAAAGCATGTCTTTTTAGATTTATTTGGCCTAAAAGAACATATTTAAATTAGTTTAGCGGGTTAGAAGAAATAAAATCTACAATTTTTATGCCCCAAAATATCTTTTGAAACTTGGTTCTATTGTGAAATGAAATCTAAAAATAGAGAGTATGGAGATATTTTTTCAAATTTAAATAAAAATCTATAAAATAAGAAATTTATTTGTGATATTTTTTATGTTTTCTATCATTTTGGCAAAGATTATAAAGCATTTTGGACATAAATGTTTATTTTTATATTTTCCATTCTTTTTGAATTTTTTTTAAAGTACCTTTAGTCACAAATTAATTTTTTTAAAAAAATTATTTTTTCATTATATTTTTAACCTCATTTGGATGTGTTTTGTTTAATTTTTATTTTAAACATATGTTTCATAATTTTAGAGGTAATTTGTATTTATTCTTTTAACACTTCTTGGTCTAGTGGGACCCTGGCCCACTCGAGCCGAGTAACATGGAACTTGGCCCGAGTTACTTAGCTACTCCGGCTCGGCCCATGGCGACGTGCCATCCCCAAGTGGTGGTTTCCAACACTACTCTTCAGTACGATGTAGACGCTTTCTCACTTGGTCTCGGTCCATATAAAGTTAGATCTCTCTACATTTTCAATAGAAATATAGAATGTAGAATCTCTCTCCAACTCTCAGTACAAAGCACAATGTCTCTCTCAAATTTTTTCTTGCCTCTTTTCAATGCAAAGTACTCTCTCAAATTGTCTCTCATAGAAAAGTAGACTCTCTCTCTCCTACTCTCTCTCTCTCTCGATGCTCATCTTTTTTTTTTCTTTTTTAAAGTAATTCAATGAGGAAGACATATCTTAACCCTTTTTCTTTTTTTTTTTAAGATAGATTAAAGAATTTAGCCGCCTTTTTTCTTTCTTTCTTTCTTATTTATTTATTTATTTTAGATGTTGTTTATCTCTCTCCCAACCCTATTCTTTCTCTCTCTCACAAACCCTTAGTCGTGTTCTTCAGTCATCTATGCCTCCTTTTCTTTAGCCTACTCAAAATCATTCCATTGAAGCGATTGCAAAATGCAGTCAATGAAAGTTTTAATGGTTAATGAGAGCTGGAGCGGGTAATGATGAAATTTAATGATCAAATACCTTTTAAAATTTTTGAGGATATTTTTTATTATTTTATTTTATTGAAAAAAAAATTTATAGTTTTTATAGGTGTCACTTTAAAAGAGGAGGACGTCCAAATTTTGATGTTAAAATAGTTTGTAAAATAAATAAAAATAAAATAAAATAAATGATCTTGTGAAACCCTCCCACACCCATGCGTGTAGGATCTCAAAGCATCACCATTCAATATGACATAGATCTCTAGAAAAGTCAAGTCCCATACCTATATGACAACTTTTTTTAGAGATATGTGGCATCCTTTGGAGTCCTATACACATGGGCGTGGGAGGGTCTCATCAGATCATTATTCAAAAAATAATATAATGACATGACATTATGATTGGGGCCCTCTCAGCCGGTTGGTACCATAGTTAGTAAATCGCCGTTTAATCGGTGATCTTTTATGGAAACAATTTTAAACGGCGACCTTTTTGAAAAGGTCATGAAAAAATGGTGTACTTTTTATAAAAGCATTTAAAACAAGATTTTTTCATAATTCGATTTAAATCAGGCCAAACAGTAGTATCTTTTTTACCTATAATTTTTTTTTTCCCTGTTTTGTGTATTGCAGCCATTGCTACTTATGGAAATTTGTATTCCCACAGTGCTCTTCAAAGCCACAGTTGCTGATTGAAAGTATGAATTTTTTGCCTTTTTAAAAAAATCTAAACAAAGGTGTTATTATGGAAAATCATTGTCTAAATGAAATAATACCATTTATAACAAATCATTTCATAAAATAAATCATTGTGTAAAGAAAATCATATACATGCAGATTTTTGTTATTATTTGTGATAATTGTTTTTATGAAAATAATGTTAATGGCACAAATTAGAGCTCAAAACATAGTCTTTTACTGATGAATGAGAAGCCGAGTGTGAGTACAGGTTTTTTATTATGTGATAACAAAGATAAACAATATAGTGTAAACTGTAAACTTTTAGGAGCAAGCAATCCCCCAAACTTGTTGTTTCCCCGACAAAATGAAAAACCCTCTTCCTTTTCTCTCTATGAAAGTCAAGGCCTCTTCACAAATCAAAAAATCAGTTAGGGCCTCATCACAAATCAGTATAACTTGGGCTTTCTCTCAAACAAGAACTCAGCATAATTAGGGTTTTTTCTCAACAAGAACTCAGTATAATTAGGGCTTTCTCTCAAACAACAACAACTCAAATCAGAGAAAAAAATCCTCTTCAAACTATCCCAAATCAGCATCCCATCTTCCTTTCTTTTTTTCTCTCTAAAAATCACTTAGGGTCTCTTCCATTAGGGTTGGTGAAGCAAACGAACTCTTCCTTCTTCCTTCTTCTCTCTCTATAAACCAAAGCCGATGAAGTTTTCCTACTTCTTCTCTCTCTATAAACCCTTGTGGCTATGAGCCTCTTCCTTCGTCCTTCTTCTCTCTATAAACCATAAGCACAGAGATGTGAAACCCAAATCTCTAGGAGCCTACTTTCAATTAAAGAAATTTATAAAACTTTAACCATAGTTTTGTAGTGACCATAGTCACCATACTATAGTTAAATTATTGTAATGAGAAAAAAGAAAAATCGTGAACTTTTTTTTTTGATACCAGCTAAGTAAGTTGGATGTTTTAAGTATTTAATGAATTTATGTAGAATATTTGTCACCATATCATAGTTAGAGTATTTAATGAATAAATTTATATAGTATATTTGTTTTTGTTATGTAATAAGTAGGTGGGATGTTTCTTAAAATATTTCATGGGTAGATTTATATGGTACATTTTTTTGATATCTACTAGTTAATTATGTATTTAATATTAGACGATTGGATGAGAATCAAGAAGCATCTAAATTCATTGACTCAATTATATTAGTCTAGTAGAGTTTTTATGGATGAATTAATTATGGGAAAAGTTTATATAAGGATGCAACCTTATAATGTAGAACTATGGATGCACTTTAAAAATCTATCATAAAAAGTAGTTTTAATGTTGAAAAACCCTTGATTGATCATCTCGACATCGAGATGTATGACTATGAAAAAAAAAGATTTTAAGTCTCATAAATAGTGCATTTTACAACATATTATCTACACTATCCATTTTCAAGATTTTCACATGTTTATAGATCTACTTGATTTTAACCATTTTTTTAAATTAAAATTTTATAATTAGATATAAAAATATATTTTGAAATAATCTTAATAACATTTTATATCAAAATTATATACCATGATAAATTTTGAAGGTCAACCTTACTTCTACACCTACATATGCATACGTATGCAAACTGCAGCCATTAGTTATTGATAGCTTTGACATAATTTTTACTTTTTAGAATTTTAAAATTTCTAATATTATAAATTTATCCGATTTTTTTATTCCAATTTTCTTAGCCTAATTTGATATACTAGCGATATCTTTATATGAAGTATTTTTATTGATCCGTATTTTTTATTTGATTTTTTTATCCGACTTTTTAAAATAAAAACGATTTATTTCTGATTTTATGGGGAGCGGATTTATTGATAGTGCCTAACTTGCTGACCATCGTTGGTACATGGAAGCAAGAAAAAGCATCGAAAAGCTTTTGCATAAAATTTAAAATAATCTATCCAATCATAGTCATCCATTTTCTCCACGTGCCGCTCGGAGAGGGCCGGTGCACCATTTAAGCATCCATAGGATAGGGGTGTTGTACTCTTCCTTTGCCTTCCGAGCATAATTCTCTTATTCTCCATTTTACCACATCAAGACAAAAGTCTTTATAGGTTAATATTGACCGGCTAATGGCAAGTGATGAACTACCTGAAAGTTTGACTTAACTTTTAATATATATATATATATATATATATATATTTTGAACGAGTAACGTTTGTGCTTGTATTTAAGTTCTTAAAGTCATTTTTGGGTTTAATTGATTTTTAATTTATTTGTACTTTATTATATAGGACCATAGGTATAATTGGTTTTAAATTTTTTACATTAATTTCTGTTGTCCTAACTAATGTTGTCATATTCGTTTTGCGTACGTCTAGACTGAAGCGAAAGGTACTCCGTGCTGTCTCTTCGGCAAAAGCAAAAAAATATTTATATAATTTTTTTTAAAAAAATTATTTTTATTATTTTTTATAAATATTTAATTTAATTTTATTCAATTAAGAAAAAGTATGAAATCTTCCCCTTGATCGGTCAAAGTACTAAATAGCTTCATTTTTTTTTAGCAAGCCGTAGAAGACTCCAAAACAGATTTGACAATATTGGTGCTAACATAAAAAGTTCCAACTTTTTTTCGATAAATAAAACTCAAGACATCATATTGTGGCATCCGAAGTTATCTGTTAAGTAGAAATAAAACCCTCACGACTTCACTTTAAACTCATACATGTTTTATTTAAGCAAAAACTGAGGTCACTTGTTCAAATGAAAGAAAAGCACTTAGCATTCTAGTTATCATAACCGTTACAATTTGCTTTGGACTGATAAGCTTAAATTCAACAGAAACAAAAGCCATTACTAATTTAAGGCAAGTCTTAAGGGAAATTGTCACAATTATCTTATTATATGACTCTTCTCCTAATTGGTGGTAATTATGGGAGGCTTCAGCGTTTTTTCATGCATGCAGCTCAGTTTTATTACTTCAACTTACATGTGTTCGCTTTCTCTCTCTCTTCCTTCCTTTAAATAGATACTGCCTCTCCTCAGCTCGTACCTCATAGCAATCTTTTCAGCCTTGCCTTCAACTCTCGAGACAGAAGAATGGAGCAGAGGAATGGTGCACAAGTTCTAAAGAGAGGCAATACCATCATGCTCTTCATCTTCATCTCTCATTTGGGCTTGGCTTCTGCCAACCAGCTGAGAACCTACATTGTTCTTGTAAGGAAGCCAGAGGCAGGGACCTTAAACTCTCAAGAGAGAGAGAGTTGGTATGGATCCTTCTTGCCAGACACTCCAGCAACAAGCTCCTCCTCCTCTGAACCAAGAATGGTTTATGCTTACAGTGAACTCATTCATGGCTTTGCAGCCAGGCTCACATCAGAAGAAGTTGAGTCCATGAAGGCCAAAGATGGCTTCCTCCATGCCTACCCTGACAAGCTTCTTCGCCTCCAGACCACCCGAACCCCGGAATTCTTAGGCCTCAGCCCTAACCTGGGTCTCTGGCGCCATTCTGGGTTCGGAAATGGCATCATTGTTGGCCTTCTTGACACTGGCATTTGGCCGGAGCACCCATCGCTGAGTGACTCCGGCATGCCGCTGCCACCCAAGAAATGGAAAGGCAAGTGTGTGGATGCTGGCAAAGACTTCAACTCATCACTCTGTAACAACAAGCTCATCGGCGCCTATGTCTATAACCGAGGTTCCAAGGCCATGCTGATGGATGCGAGGGAGGAGTGGGATGAAATCGACACTCCAAGGGACGACTATGGGCACGGAACGCACACAGCAACCACGGCTGCCGGTGCGTTCGTGCCGCACGCTGACATATATGGCTTTGCCAAGGGTACTGCCCGAGGAATGGCCCCGCATGCGCACCTGGCGGTTTACAAGGTGTGCGTAATAGGAAACTGCATGGACTCAGACATCCTAGCGGGGCTTGACCAGGCGGTCCAGGACGGTGTTGATGTGGTGTCGATCTCTTTAGGCGGCGACTCGAGGCCATTTTACGAGGACGCCATTGCAATCGGTGCTTTTAGTGCGATTCAGAAGGGTGTCTTTGTGAGCTGTGCGGCCGGAAACAACGGGCCGGACCATTACACACTGTCGAGCGATGCGCCGTGGTTGCTGACCGTCGGGGCGAGCACGTTGGATCGAGCCATTAGGGCCAACCCGAAGCTCGAAAACAGCGAGACCTTCTTGGGAGAATCCCTCTTCCAACCGAAGGACTTCAAGGAGACTCCTCTCCCTCTGGTATTTCCAGGCAAAGATGGCGACTTCATTAAAGCCCAGTGCGAGGAGCTAACCACAAAGGAGATTTCAGGCAAGGTGGTTCTCTGTGAGAGAGCTCTTGGATCCGACATGGTGATGGAGGGGGAGGTCGTTTTGAAAATGGGTGGCGCTGCCATGATACTCATGAACGATGAGAGAAACGCATATGCGCTCATGGCCAGCCGCCACATCTTGCCGGCAGCTCATGTGAGTTTCGCCGATGGAAACAAGATAAAAGCCTACATAAACTCAACCAAGAACCCCACAGCCACAATCCTCTTCAACGGCACAGTGTTCAGGGACACCGCAGCCCCGGTGGTTGCTGTCTTCTCATCGCGAGGGCCAAGCTTACAGAGTCCCGGGATACTGAAGCCAGACATCATCGGACCTGGCATGGAAATCCTGGCAGGCTGGCCATTGAACATGAGCCTCTCAGAACATGATACCAAACCAACAGCTTTCAATATGATCTCAGGTACATCCATGTCGACCCCACACCTAAGCGGGTTAGCCGCGATGCTCAAGAGCTCACACCCAGAGTGGTCCCCTGCGGCCATAAAGTCAGCCATGATTACCACGGCATACATCCTGAACACTGAAGGGAAGCCCATCACAGACCAAACCCACAATCCAGCCGATATCTTCGCAGTCGGTGCGGGCCATGTCAACATCACACAAGCAGCCGATCCCGGCCTGGTCTACGATCTCAATGCTGATGACTATATACCTTATCTCTGTGGTTTGGGGTACAACGAAACCCAAGTAGAGGCCATTACTAAGAGCAAAGTCCATTGCTCAAAGGAGACCAGCATCACACAGGGAGAATTGAACTACCCATCTTTCTCTGTGGTTTTCTCATCACAGGGACCTTCTTCTTTCAGCTTTAGCAGGACAGTAACCAATGTTGGGGATGCAAATTCTTCATATGAAGTGGAAGCGGTGGAGCCTAAAGGGGTGAGTGTGAAGGTGAAGCCCAATAAACTTGAATTCACAGAGGTGAACCAGAAGAAGAGCTATCAAGTGGTCTTCTCTAAAGAAGGTGTTGGGTCTTTAGAGTTCTCAGAGGGCCATATAAAGTGGTATTCAGGCTCCAAGTATGAAGTGAGAAGCCCCATTGCTGTAATTTTCAGGAGATGATATGATGCTTGATTTCTATTACTGTATTTTGATTGCTGCATGGCCAGTAAAAGGGAAATAAAAAAAGTTTGTGCTAAGGGTGTATGAGTAGGGAAATGTCCATGATTTTATGACTGTTGTGACTGAGAGTAGAGATTTTAAAGTGGCACATCCCAGTAAAAGCAACTCTCTCTTTTAGCCAAACAAAATC
The DNA here is from genome assembly GCF_000471905.2 of Amborella trichopoda. The sequence continues at coordinate 2,801,206 of NW_006500346.1, read as the reverse complement.
ACATCTCTTAACATGAATCACACGCACACTTAATACTAATGCATGGCTATCGACCGAGCAATGGGACCTATTTTTGGCCACCCGGCCCACCACTTCAAAAAATCATTGAGGTGAAATCAATAATTCCACAAACAAAATGATTACAACTTTTCTGAGGCACCTCATGAAGGATTCTGTTAAAAAATTCCATATTTCAAATGACCTTACAACCATTACCTTTTCTTGGTTCTGATACAAACAAGTTTTTTTATTGATAAATTGTGCACTAGTTTTGGAGCCAAGTGGAAACGGGAATTTGGTATTTTGGCCAATACTAAGTTACTTTTACTTGTTTTATGATTCCAAACTTAAAGTAAGATTCTTTTGAATGAAAATATATATTCCGGATTTAAGACCTTGAATGCACAGGGGAATTAGACCATTTGGCTTGAGTACTTAAAGTGGCCAAATATTCAAAATGCCCTTACTTGTTTAGGGTTATTTAGGTTATTTGGCTATTTTAAGTTTTTGTTCATCAGAAAACCTAGAATTCTTGGTGCCTCTTTTCCCAAAAGCTTATATTCCATACAAACCTTATAATCCATGGATCTCTTGTGTAATTTCTAGAATTTAGTCCTCAGACCACCATTTCAGGAGCATCTTTGGAAACCATACAAAACAAGAATCCGAAGCTTTGTTAGGGAAGAAACCTAAAGCCCCATAGCTTCAATGTGCTCTCTAGGGTTCGGTCATGGGCTATGTTCATTGAGGTGATCTGGTTTTGCATTTGAAGATGTATCAGAAACCCTTGAAATTTGTAATGAAATGATTAAAATTGGTGGAAACCTTGATTTCATATAGCCAAACCTTCTTTTAAAACCCTAAACCTTTCCTTAGGGATTGGTGATGCAAGAGATTAACTACTATTACCAACCATTATTGAGGCCTAATAAGTAAGATCTCCATTTATATATAATGATTAAACAAAATTCTTGAATCTTAAATATGATTATTTTTAATAAGAAATACAATAATTTTTTACTTTTTTATGAATTTTTATTGTTTAAAAAATTCCAATCTAAATTAAAGGATACGAAATAATTCTACAATCCTTTACCTATAACCCGTCACCGTCCAAAATCTATCACACAATCACTGACTCTATTTCTTGAGTCTAATTTGCCATTTAAAAGTTATGACCTGGACAAAATTATTCAGTTAAAATTCCATCTAGGTCCTTGATGCATCGAGGGGGCCCAAAATGTTCCAAATCTTCACCCAAAGAAACTCAAAATGGTGGTTTCGGCTATTTGATAAGCATGTTTGTGGCCTAATTTATTTTTAAGATAAATGAAACTAACTTTCAGAAGTGTCCCTAGGCTGGGCCTAGTAAATATCTAAAAAATATTAAAATATCTAAAAATTCTAAAAAAGCAGAGAAAAACCCCAAAAATAAAAAACACTTGAAATCTTAAGAAAATCCCAAGAAATTCCCCAAAATCCCCAAGCTAGCTTAAACCCTTGAAACACCCTAGGTCATTAAAAGCCCTAATTCAAGGTAAAACATTCAATCTTAATTCCAACCATTATTAAATGTTATCAATTGCCAACCTCATTCTTCAAGAAAAAAAGTGAAGAAGCATGACATAAATAATCCACAGTCTGATACAGGAGCCAACTCTGGGTCTTCTAGTGTGCGGAGCCGATCGGCCCAACTAGAAAAGTTTTTTTATATTCCTTTCTTTTCTTTAATTTAGTTTTACTTCATTTTAATTTAGATTTAAACTTAATTTTTAGTTTAATTTACTTTATTTTTCAGTTAGCATTTTCTTGCGACCTTGAGCCGGATATTCCAACAGTTCTTAAACAACCATTATCTCTTCATATTGGTTTCTTTTTGAACCCTAACCCACTAATTTCTGCCGATCCATATTTTAACTCATTTAAAAGATAAATTTGGAGAGATTTCGTTAGAGATCTCATCGGATTTGGCTGTAAACACTTCTAACAAACTCAAAGTCCTTCAAAACTAGCTTTTTGTTTGAAAGCTAGGTGAATACTAGGCTACCCAAGGCTTCCAAAGACTGATAACCTTAATTCCCTACCAAATGCACTTGAAAAACAATTCTATTCAAGCCACTCCATTCAACCAACTTGGAACACACACCCCTCTATCTGATATAGGCTTGATCTTCAAGTGTTGGGCCTATGGGCCCGAGTCAAATAAGTACTTAGGCTGGTTCAATCTCACCAACATTGTTTCTATGCAATTTATAGATAAGGCAAATGGAGTAAAGAATGTGGCAATATAAGTTGTTGAACAACACCCTTAGCAAGCACTCTTGTGAAGAGATTTTTTTTATATATATCTTGGGTGATATGGATTCCGGGTTACCTAGAAATACCATGTTGATTACATTCACCCTCTGTTGAAAAAGAGAATGAAACACCTGGGTTTAACAGGTTACAAGTAACATACTAAATTAAGAGAAGATGAGTAATTATTGCTCAAATACAACATATCATAATATTGGAAGGATCAAACTCTCCTCCTAAAAGGTTACAATCTGTTTGATTTCTCTGGAGTCTTCAGCTTGCCATCACCATCCTGGAGTTGCTAATGCTTTGTTGCTTGAGCTTCTGTGTATTTGTTCACGAGTTTGTGTTTTTTCGATCTACATTGCTTTGCATATGTTGTTAGTTTTCGTGCTGAGTAGTGTTGCATGGATATAAACATGGGCATCAGTATCTAGTATGTGTCTGAGTGTCTAGTACGTCATTCTAAAAGCCAGTTCTTCGTGACACATCCATACAATACCTTTACCCGATAAGATTTTAGTTCTTCATTAAATTATGGGTTTGGTTTGTATTGTGATGGCATTAAAACATATTTTCATCTCTGATTATAACATTTACTTCACAGATAGTGTAGATCGAGCAGATATATGAAAATTTGAAAATCTTGAGAATTGATGGTCCAAAAATGCGTTACAAGATACACTATTTCCAAAACTTGAAATCTATTTTTTTCTCATACACGTAAATCTTGATTTCGAGATGATCAATTTGAGGAAATTTGAGCATCAAAACAACCTCTTCTAGTGAAATTTTTGAGGTGGGCTCGTTTTTAATTGTTTAGAGCCTCGGCTCTATATAAACTTTTTCCTTAAATGACTCATACTCATAAATTGAAGTTGTATGAGATAGGTCGTAGAGGTCACTTAATTTTGAAGGGTACAAGGTCATAAATTCAAAATCCATGTATGGCACCTTAAAGTCCTTAATCTTTTATCGATGTATGACACATTGTATTACTGGATGATCCTGCTACGATTCAGTTGATTAAGGTGGAAGATAGTGCTTGAAGTGTTCAAAATAGGATCAATTCTTTCTTCTTCTTTTTCTCCATCAGTGATTTTTCTTCTTCTGTGTCTTCTATGTTTTTCCCTCCTACTGTGGACTGCCGGTTCGACCCATAACTAGTGCTAACTGGTTTGACCCCAAGGGTCTGACTTTTGAATACTATACATAAATTATTTGATAAGCATAATCAAAGGACAAAAGCCAAGGACCTGGAGATATCGCTCCCCTGAATGCACAGAAAACACCGGAAAGAGAAAAAAAAAGCCCCCAAAAGTCATCGGTCACTTGTTGCAGGCCGCAGAGATAGTCACCCGAGATCACTGCTGGTCGATCTTCGATGAGTGTGTTAGCGAGCACCTTGCAGGAGAGAGGTTTCAGTTGCAGAGAAGCGAGTAAAGAGGCACCTAAGGGATGAGAAGATTTGCAGCAATACATGACCAACATAAATGACTTATTGAACATTAAAAAATGGTGATTAAAATGAATGTTTTAAATGAAAAAATTGCCATTTCTTACTAAAAAATATATATATGCTTTATCAGCTTCTAAAACACAAAATTGTTTGAAAAGGTGCTTATGTGGTTGTTAAAATTTGAAATCACATAAATTTTTTAAATATATATGAAAATTATTTAAAATGATAAAATAATTGTTAAAGATAGTTGCTAACACTAGCTGGAAAGAAACACCGAATTAAATTACAGATGAAAACAAAATTTGCAGCTATTCTTGACAAGTTTTTGCTCATTTATTCCCCAAAAAAATAATAATTTAAAGCCCTCAATTTCAATGAAAAAGTTTGTCAATCTGAAAAAATTAATATAGAGTAGATATTGTAGACGGCTCAAAGATAAAAGACTTTGGATTAAGAAAAAAGCCAAGAAATGGGAAAAAGCAAATTGAAATGGCAAATTTCAAAAAACGCATTTTTAAATGTGGAAAACAATATATGTAGGACAATACTCCGACATCCAATTCTCCTGACAAAGTTGTCTAGTTATTCTAACAAAACTTAGCAATTTAATTAAAATCAAACTAATTCTCTCCATTAACAATTCCGGATCAGCAATTTTGTTACCCTTGCTCCATGCAATTCTAAAACAAAAGTTCCTAGTATATAAAAAATTAAAATTTTCATATTATTAACAAAATTCAAAACCATAGCATGTCATCTTTCTTGAAAAATAAAATAAAAATAAAAAACAGAAGAAAGAACCCTTTGAACAAAAACCTACATGTGCCCACAAAATTCAAGAATAGCCAAGAAAAGATGAAGGAGGAGGCACTAAAAACCTTTTCATCAAAAGGGATTGGTTCAAACAAGAAAAGAATATAGGGAGAGACTCCATCTCATTTAAGATGCCCAAATGCCATAAGACCTCTTTTTGCTTTTAGTAATTCAGTTTTGGAAGATAAGCCCATTTCAGTTTTTTAGATAGACTAAAGAGTTAATTTTTTTTTAAAAAAAAGTGATTGGGTGGTGTGAGTAGGATTGAAAAACACAACGTGATCACTAAGTAGGTGCTACTACTAGCACAACCTAACCATAAGACTTAAAAGGAGAAGATTTTTATTGAGCTCCCGTTTCGAGAATAACGGGTCATTTTACCATTTTACTGTTTAGGAAGCAAGGAGTGGTGCATCCACAACACAAAAATAAAGAGAAAATTATAGTGAAGCCAAAAACTATGTGCTCCCGCGGGAGGAAGTCCTTATTCACTCCACTGTAGGAGTTCTTTTTAGGCTCAATTTTTGGGATCTGAACCTACCGACCAACCTAAAAATAAAAAATAAAAAATTTTAATATCATCATCATCCAAACATTGTTTCAATTAATTGAGGTCGCCTACATGAATTATGTACCTCTATTCTCTTCTATCAAGAGATAGTAATAAAATATTGTAAAGTTTTAGGATGACTGTCTACCTACTACAATCTACTTCTTTTACCTGAACTTGGAACGAATTACGCAAAAATTTAAAGCCATAATTCTTCTTAGACCGAAAAAAATAAAAATAAATATGCACTTAAAAAATTCCATCACAAGATTGAACTGAGACTTTGTATCCAAGTGTTTAAGAAAGAGCTCAAAATCTAATTTGATTTTTATGAAATGCACACATGGGGATGGTTCCATTCATGAAATCCTAAATCAAGTTATTCTTAATGGGATTCTAAAACAAAAAAACCAAAAACAATACAAAAACGTTTGAAATCTTTTGTTGAAGTGAGCAATTGATGTCCTATGCTACAAGGGCCAAATGACTCACATACTGTGGATCACAATTATAAAAACAGAATAAAAAACTGACGATCTGATTGATCAAACCAGTACCAATACTCAATAAGATGCTTCATATTATATGTCGATACCAGCGTTTTAAAAAACGCCGAGTCGAACCGGACTCGCCCGGTTCGACTCGGAAATAGTGAAAAAGGAACCGGATCGCCCAAAAATCGGAAATCGTCCGGTTTTAGAGAGAACCGGACGATTCTGTACAGTGAATCGCCGATTCACTGTACGGAATCGGCGAGTCCGAACAGTGAATCGGCGATTCCGTACGGTTTTTTTTTTTTTTTTTGGTAATCCATGATAGATTTTTTTGTAATCCATGATCGTAATTTTTTGGTTTTTTGTAACCCATATTTAGAA
>NW_006500346.1:2773867-2785664 GCF_000471905.2 Amborella trichopoda | reverse complement strand
TCTCTCTCTCTAAACAACCAAAACTAATACTCTCTCTAAAAATTAGTAATCCACCACTCTCTCTCTCTCTCTCTCTCTCTAAAAAAATGTAATGCACCACTCCCCATGACAGGCTGTACGTGGTCCCCAGCATCCCGCCACGCGGCACGGTCCACGGAGCACCATCGGGTTGACCCACCGCCACGAAACCAACCCCACTGGGCCCCACCCGCCTTATTTTTAAACCCCCCACCCCCCCCCCCGAACTATTAACTTAACCCAACCGTAACCCTATGCTGACACGTGCCGGTCTACACCGGAGCTCCCGGTCATTTACCTCGCCGGAGGAGGAATCCGGCGCGCCGCCGGCCGTTGCCGGTCACTCCTGTGGTTTTGCCAGTTCCTCTCTCCCTCTCTGTCTCAGCCAATTTGGTTCTCTGAGTTTTATCTCTGTAAAAGTTTACCCAGTTTCAACTCACTCCACTGTAGTTTTAGATCTTTCTCTCTCTCTCTCTCTCTCTAAATTTTCTCAATGAAAGGTTCTCTGAATTTTTTCACTCTAGAATTTTGCTTCCCCATTCTCTCTCCTTTGTATTTCTCTCTCTAGCACTTAAAAAACAAAACTCCCTGTACATGTTTTCACATTTCTCTCCCTCTAAAACCAGTTAGCAATTCTCTATGCCCATGTATTAGCAGGAAAGAATGAGGAGAAACTCAATATAAATAAATTTTCAAAGAAGGAAACAAAACGCAAAAACCCACCTCCTCGAGTTAAAGCTTCTCTCTTCTTTTTCTCTCTAATCCTCAGCATTTTCAGATCGGCCATGGCGTCCCCCTTCCTCCTCCTCCCTACTTCTGGACCCACCCATAAACTGATGCTCTGCTTTCTCACTCCTCCCCTCCAAAAAACTACCGCCACCCATCTCTAAACAGGAAGAAGAACCACTGCCATCAACGGTAGGCAGCGGCGGCGGCGGCGGCCTCTGAGATTCCAGAGAGGAAGAAGCAACACCATCAGAAGAAAGAGGGTGTTGATTGAACTGAGGCATCACCATGCTGCCACCTCCGAACAAGCTCGCCGACACCAGAGGCCGCACACCACCGACCATACTGACCAATCCCTGTGTCATCGCGGGCTGCGATAGCAGTGGTGGCGATGCGAACCCCCACTGCTGTGTCGCCAAAGAACCAGCCTGAGCATTGACCGGGACCATCCAAATATGGTGGTGATACTGGTGGTTCAAGGGCATTGCGCTCGGCACCAGCCTTTCTCCGCCCACCGCCCACACCGGAACCAGTCCGCCCTGCACCCCGATACCCGTCGTAGTTGCCGGGGGAGATAGAGATGATGGAGCAAAGAAACCAATAGAAGCAGTGGCTTCTTCCAAATGGGGATGTCCCATTGAACTCTTGTCCTCGGAGAGCTTATTCCTCTTCTTCGGAGGAGCCGACACCTCGTGGCCGAGTAACGAGGGATTTGTTTTGGTGGTGTCGATAATATGAGAAGAGGAGGAGGAGGGGCACATGGTGGAAGGGGCAGAGGTGGGGATTTTGAAAGAGCCACCGACTTGGACAGCGATGGCTGGTACAGTGCCCGTGCCGGTGGCGGCGATAATGGCAGGCTCAGCCTGGTGGAGGAGCCAAGTGATGGTCTCCCCGTCAGATTTGTGACCGAGCTCCCGGGTTAGCTGGAAAATCCTGGCAGCGCACGTGGCAGGCATCCGGATGCGCCGGCCCCGGCCCTCGACTTTGGTGTGCCGGTCTTTGCCAGAACTCCGCCGGCCAGCACTTCTCTTGGCAACTGTTAGATTTTCCGTTTCCGCCGAGGCCACCATTGCTAGTGTTTCAGGTTCGGGACCCGGTTCGGGTTCCTCTTTCATGTACGCTATGGTGGTGGTGGTTTCTCTCTCTCTAGGTGTTGTCGTTGTTGGGTGTTGGTGCTGTGGTGGAGGGTGGTTGGGAATAGCCATCGCTGGGTTTCTCTTTGTGTCTTCCTCTTCTTCAAGCTCCTGTTTCGAATCCATGGAGTCTACCCCAACACACAGTTGGGGTCGATACCTAGTTCAAACTAACGGTTTCTCTCTATACAAAACGACCGAGAAAAACCCAATACAGAGATGGGTTCCTTTCTCTCTCTAGAGACCGGTGGAATCGGAGAAGTATAACACAGCAGAGCAAAACCATTGGAAGAAGATAACTTTCTCTCACTAGAGACCAGAGATAGCAGATACTAAAAACATGGTTTCACTCTCAAGCTCTAAAAAACCCCATGCCCATAACAAGACAAGCACAAGAAACAACAGAGAAGAACTGATGAGTACCTTCGCTAAGAAGAAAAGTTGGCCTGGATCTCTCTCTCTCTCTCTCTCTAAAACAGCAGATAAGAAACCCCACAACTCTCTCTTTCTCTCTCTAAAAACGTAGGGGAAGCCGGGAGGTCGCGCGCACGCGCCTTGCCGCTCGTTGCCCAAAGCAGCTAACAATTCCCACAACAAAAGCCTACTCTACATAACACACAAGGAAAAGGAAGAGAGAGAAACAGTAGAGAGAGAATGTTATATATATATATATATATGTAGTGAGAGAGAGAGAGAGAGAGAGAGCGACGACTTGGATGCGAACCAGGATTTTGTATTTGGATTTTGGACATACGTTAGAGAGCAGGGCAGTTAGTGTTAGAGAGAGAGAGGAGTTTTTAGAGAGAGAAAATGGAAAGACTGGTCCGTCTGTCTCCATGTGTCGCACAGAGTGTTTGATTCCAAAACCCTAGAAACCCTAACACGACACATTTTCCTCATCTCTCTGCAGGAAATGAGTTTTGGGTTTGGCATTTAAGCTTGTGGGTTCAGTCGGAAAGCGACACTCGTGTGGGATCCTTCAAGGCCCCAGCTGCACAGACTTAGCAATTCCTTTATGTAATATTTATATAACATTCTTTTGGTCACGGTTTCTATGCTATTATTTGATCCTATTTTTTAGAAAACATGTAATTTTTAACATTTGATCCTATTTTTTAGAAAACATATAATTTTTAACATGGAGATCATGAACATGAAAAAAAAAAAAAATAGAAATAATAAATATATTAAAAAAACTTTTGAACCCTTTGTTACATTTGATTTTTGGATGGACCACCAATTAAATATGCCTCAATGATTATGGGGATTCCCACAATTTCATATTAAAAAAAAGGTAAGAAGTTTGAAAGTGTTGCAACACTATCAAAATAAGTAAAGCTTCATCTCAAAACCCATCAAAATTACAATTCAAACACTGAAAAAGGTTTATATCGGTCATCTCCGCTCGATCACTATGATTGTGAAAAATATTAAGATCTGATGTTTTAAAAATAATATATATTATAACAAATTATCTTGACCATCTATTTCATTTTAAAAATAAGTGTCCAAAGATCCACAAGATTTGTACATTCTTTTAGTCTCAAGTTTTATTATCGGTGTTAGAAATTGATTTTAAAGCCATAGATATTTTCGGTGTCAAAAGTGTTTTCTCCACAAAAAATTTGAAATAAGGCTTTATTTTGTTTGCATAAAACCTAGCCTTATATAAACCTCGTCCTCAAAAAAAATCCTAGCTAGGTTTTTTTGACCCCACAAGATTATAATATAAACCCTTTTAAGTCATATATATACTTAAATCTTGACCAAAACAGGGAAGGTCTATTTTCTTTATATATATATTTTTTTGAGTGTTTAATACTCCAACCAAATGACGAAGAGAGGGCCGAGCAAAAAGACTAATTATCAACCAAATGACCATATTACTCTCGTCCTATTCAAAGGTAAAATTGTAAATATACCCTTTAAGTTAGTGTGTAATGCGTTTTTACCCTTGCGTAATAAGTTTTAAGAATAAAATGAAGAAAATCTTGGAAAGATATCCAAGGTTTATGAGCCATCCCCCTCCAATCTAGTGATTGATGGTGATGGTGCCAGAGCGGACCTCCATTTGGTTTGTTTAATGCTTTTGTGGACCCACTCTGGCCCTATCACCGCCCAATTGATTGGTTATGGACCACACTTACATGAACTTTTCTATGATCAAATGGAACATAGGAAACCTGGTCTAGTCGAGCGGTATTTGTTGCGTGGCCATGGAAGGAAACTTCCTATGCTGTCATATATGTTAGTGCCAATTATGTTTGGCGGGTCGTACTAATATGATAGGAAAAGTTATGAAGAAATAATTATTTTTGGTATATGAAAGCCGTTTTGTCTATTAGATTTTAAATTGGGTGGTTATGAGAATGTCATTAACTAGATCTGAAATTCCATAAATATCTCTTGAACTTTGTAAGACATCCTATGCCATCTAATGGCTAAGAGTAATTGTAACCTCATTGTGATAAAGAAAAATAATTTTATAATATATAATCTCTAAATTTGACGTGTGCGTACCACATAAAATACTAAACATTCAAATATTGTAGTAGCATCGCCTCAATTATCAGATATCAAGCAAAAAAGATATGCAATATCTTCAAGCACATGCACACATTATATAATCCGGTTTTAATGTGGGCAAGCCTGCATGCACACTCTGCATATCGCGCCAACCACATTAGTTAGACAATGAAGATTGCACCTGCAAAATGGTGACAAGTTACAACCTACACTATCCAACTAAGAACCCGGTTTCTTTGCGGTCATGCCCACTTAATAAATCTATTTTTGAGATGAATTTTAAGATTTAATTTTTAAGGACATATAATCTCTAACATGGAGATCATGAAATATGAAAAATAAATAAATAAAAATTTAAAAATAATAATTCTAATAAAAACACATTTGGATCGTTAATTTCTATTGATTTTAGATGGAACACCTACATTCATCCATCTTAAAGATAGATGCTCTACACTTTCTGGACCACATGTGTAGAAATGCGGTCCAACCCGCATAAAACAATTTTTTTCCAATTAATAGATGGTGCAAATAGATAACCTATCTGCAACCTTTCGATACATAATACTTACTAAATTATATGTGCATATAGACACATAAAAACATAACTTTCCTCAACCGTGAGATGTGAGCATGAAGGACGGAGGTGAGGGATCATGGAACACCTTCTCAACTGAACAGTGATGGGCAAGTATGTCATTGCTGAGGTGCGTTTAAAGGATTTTCTCCGAAAGTTTGGGTTATTATTTTGGAGGTTTTATTTTAATAAAAGATGCCGTCGTGGATTGAGGGAAAGGGCTGACTTTGAAAATCGTTAAGGTCAAGAGCATTTGGCAAACGATAAGAAAAGATAAAATATATATTGTGTGTGAATAGGCTCATTGAGTTAAGTGGGTTCCTAAGTATTTTCCAACGGTGGGGGCCAAAGGGTACAAGTTTGATACGTTTCCGTTTGACCGATTGTTTAATATTTCGGGGAATTTCGCAGAGATTTCGGAAGGGGACCTTGAAAAATATTAAAAATAGAAAATAAATAAAGAGATGCTTAATAGGGGCTTTTGGAATAAGTTAAAAAAACAAAAAAAAATGAGAACGAGGTTTTAGGGAGGATTGGGTAGGCATTGATTTCTTTCCAAAACCAGTTCGGTCCCTGTCGATTCTTAACCCTGATTGATGATTCTCGATCTAAATTGTTGGGTTTTTAAATAATGATTTAAATAACAAAGGAAAATTTTAGTATAGGGCGGTAACTCAAATCCCTTAAGAAAAGTATGTTTCAGTGTCAAAATTCCTAAAATTGATGAAATCTATCGCATGGAAAAAAAGATTTCAAGTCGTAAAAATAATGTTGTCAGATTCGTTTCGGAGTCTTATTCAGTTTGGTGAAAAAAAATAAAGTAATTCGATGCATTGGCCGATTTGGAGGGAAGACTTCGGAAATTTTTTAATTTAATAAATATTTATATATATATATATATATAACATTGGCCGATTTGGGGGGGAAGACTTCAAAATTTTTTAAATTTAATAATATTTATTTATATATAAAAATAATAATAAAATTATTATTATTTTTTTAAAAAAAAACTCTTATATAGATATTTCTTTGTTTCAGTCAAATCGGCCCGAAGCAAACGTGAATCTGACCGAAGCAACCTGAATATGATCAAAACAACAATACTAGACTTTACTTCGCTTCAATCTAGGCCTAAGCAAAAACAAAGCGAATTTGACAACAATGCTTAAAAATCTTGTAATTCATTATCTTGACCATCTATTTTTAAGTGTTTACAGGCCCACCAAATTTGAATCATTTTAAAGCCTAGGATTTCATAATTAAGGATGCACACTTTCAAACCATGATAGAAGGTTTCCATGCATTTGCCGGTGATATTGAAGTGAGCTTTGCTTTTTATCATAAATGCTCAGCCGCACACTAACACTAACACATATAGGGCTTAGGTGCATACGGGGATGCGCCTAATACATAGACTCCACCTCCAAAATGGACTTTGGATCCAAATTCTTTAAGAAGATCATGACTTCGAAAGAAAAAGTAACTGAATCTTGAGTCTTAAAATTGGTTTATTTTGTATCATTATTATTTTTCAAAGATCAAATTTTCATTACTTTTGGAGCTCCTAATTCATGGGTCTAAGGTAAAAATGGAGTTTTTTGGGTACGGAATCCCTTGAAAATCAGAGCAACTGCATGGCGGCCGACTCACCAAATACTTTGCCTTCATAATTTCAAAGATAGACAATAAGCGGAAAGTGAGAAGGAAATAAGTATAGTGAATTTCCGATTGGGAATATTTACAAAAAGTCCTGTTTTAGAGATCACAATTACTTATTTTTTAAATTTCAAAATGGGTGGATGTAAGAGTGCCATTAAATGACACAAAGTTCCAAAAAAAAAAATTTATAGACTTTATGATTTGTTCCAAACCATCCAATTCAACATCTAATGAGCAAAAATGATTGTGACCTCTATGTACAACAGATAAATATAATCCCTTTTAAATCATATTTGGATATACCATACTGAGGACTATATTGTGTTGTTGTGCTCGTTATGGAAAGTATTGTGCAATTTCCTAAACCAATCCATTGGACCCACCAATCAATCCCACAACCAATGCCTTATTAAAGGGTTGAAAAGTCTGCCCTTTGAGTCTAGAGGCTTTTTTGGCCTATGGGAACAAGAGTAATCACAAGTCTAAGGGCATGTTTGGCCTGTTGGATGAGGGGATAAACGGCTAGTATAAACTTCTTCAAAAATTCTGGCCTTCCTCAGCTGACCAGGTGTCAAGCAAAAAAAAAAGAAGGAATTGAGCCACAAATTTTCAGGTGGGGACCTTCCCTAGGGGGACGACAACATCTCTAAGGGGTGCCATATTAAATAAAAGTGAGGTTTCTATGGGGGCAACCTTATACTGATGAAAAGGGTGGCAATGGACACGAACCCGACCCGGGACCCGAGGGTAGACCCAATCTGGATTTGGGTATGGGTTCAAAAATTGGACTCAGCAGGTCGGTTCTAGGTCCCACGCTATATTTTTGGATCCGAGTTAAGGTCTTATATCATTTTCAGACCCGTTGTCACTCTTACTATTGAATATACATTGCAAAACTATTATGAAAGATGTCGTTTTTGCACTGAAAAGTTTGCGATGGCATGAAAAGCTATTGTCCCTCCCAGTTATGAAATTTAAAACTCTAAAAAATAATGCAGATGGGGCAGATCTATAAACGATTATTTTTTTTGAAAATGGACGGTCCAGATAACGTGTTTTAAGATGTAGTATTTTTAGAACTTCAAATTTATTTTTTTGGGTTCATTTTGTTTAAGGTTGCAACCTTAAACCATCAAATTAAGGCGCACCTCCAAATTTTATCATAAATATAATTTTGGGTTCAAAATTTCTTAGGATGGCTTAAGAATCTATTTTCATATCTAATTATAAAATTGTATTATCCAAAACTGGTTCAAATCAAGTAGATCTATAAATACTTGAAAATCGTCGGTCCAGATAATGTGCTGCAATATACACTATTTCTAAGACCCAAAATCATTTTTTCCTTGCATATTCATATATTTCAATGTTTAGATGATCAATTAGAGGGTTTTCTAACATCAAAACAAGCTTTTCTGATGGCCTTTTGAGGTGCATCTTAATTCTACGTTTTGAGATTGTAATTTTATGTAAACTTTTTCCTTTTTTGTATATATCCGTATATGTGGAGGTTGAGATAATCAACTTTGGGTTAGTATCAAAACAACTTTTTTCGATGGATTTCTAAGGTGCACCGTACTCAAATAGTATAAAGCTGACCCCTTATATAAACCTTATGCCACTTTTTCCTAAAATGAAAGGGTCCTATTTATAATATTCGGTGGCTTCTTGTTTCGATTGTTTAAGAGTCACAACACTACATTTAGGGGTGGCAATGGATCAGGTCCGGCTGGACCCAGATCCAAACCCAGACCCAAATGTATTCAAGTCCAAGGTTGGACATAGACTCGACCCATCGGGTCCAAAAGCTGGACCCATACCCGTACCCATTGGGTCCTGGGTCTAGTCGGGTTTATTGCTACCCTCACTATGAGCTTCTTTTTTTGTAGCTTACAATGGTGGATAACATAGAACTGATTTTTGAGGGGTGGCCGATTTAAGAGAGAGTCATTTGAGATCAAGAGAGAGACCTATGTTTCCAAGAAACTGAAAGAGGGAGAACTGCAGAGAGGGAGGACGGCGATGGGGTTTGGCCATTTGGGGAACCATGGGAAGACGAAAAATATTAAAACAATTTAAGGTTGGGGCTTTGGCCTTTGGTTAAACTAAAAATTCGGATTCGGGTACCCAACGGGTCGAGTATAGCAGGACCCATACCCGAACTCGGGACTATCCAGGTATCATTTATTGGACCCGGACGTTCCCTGCGAGTCCAAAACTTGGACCCATACCTAGACCTATGTCGAGTATACCCGGTGGGTATGGGTAGGGTCTGGGTCGATTGCCACCCCTAACCACAAAGGCTGAAATTCCATGGAAATTGGGATATGGTACCTATGAGATACTACTCAACATAGGGCATGTAGTCGGCACTACCAAACATTGCTTAGCGGCCCATGTGCCAAGTGACCAAACTTGGCTCTGATCTCCACAACTATCCTCAAAATCGTTTTCACATATGCATCATATGCTTCACGTACTCCGCAAATGTCTTCTCTAACGTTGGTTTTTAGAATGCAATGAAAGAAAGTATTTCTATATTGAAGTATGGCTTTTGTTTTCTCGATTTTGTAATGTGAGACAAAAAAAACAATTGATTTCCTCTCTATAGACAAAAACACAAACAAACAATCTTGCCTTCCAAAATTGCACAGTTCAAAAGTGCACCTATTGCATACCACCAAACATATCACCCCAATTGGCCCTCGTCCCACTGATCGCATTGTCATTTGGGGTAAAATCATGTCTGCAGGCGCTTTTTGCGTCAATACAAGTGTGCAAAGTTTACCTGAAGTGCCTTTATGCGTCCGCATCGCATACTCTGTAAATGCCTTTTTTCTCTTTAATTATTATGTTAGAAAGAGTGTTGGTGAAATAGGAACGGAACAATGTGCAACATTATTCTTGTTTTTTGGCACGTGATAGTACTTTCTCATTACAATATTTGCCCATTTTGCATGCTGTAAACAATATGTGTAATATTTGGCAAAATTGTCCTCGGGACACAATAAAATAGAAGGTCTCAGTTTGCTTCTTAGTTTTATGCACACGAACTAGAAGCCTATTGTATGCACAAATAAGTCTTCCAAAGACAAATGAAAGGAAGATTAAGAGATGTTAAAAAATAGAAAATTCAAGCCCATTCTATAATATATTTGGTGGCTTTTGGAGGTGACTGCTCTCATCTGAATAATAATGTCCGTTCACTATAGTACGTGCCTATGGGATACCCAACAATCATCATCTGACGGTTAGATTAGCCCATCAACGTTTCTACCTACTACAACCATTGGCGAACAACCACTTGATCAGTGGCTAGTATCATAGCTGTTGGATCATGCACACACCCATTCGACGCACTAGTACGAATGTAAGCCGTGTCTCGTAAAACTGGGATCAGCTGCAAGTCCAACCGAGAACGGGCTAAGGCCGCCTCTATGCTAATGTGAAGTACACATCAAGCGGTCACATGCTTCACGCGCTTTGCATATGCACTCACACTCTCTATTTTCTTCTATGAATATAAAGACATGAGAGTCTTCCTATATAAAAACCACATAATCCTTACTGTATTATTCTATGTGGGATTAAAACCCACTACTTTCCCTCGCAAATTATTGAAAACTTAAGAAGACCACATTTGAAACATATGTTCTTTTGAAATACTAACGAGAAACTAAAAATACGAACATATTAGATTACAATGAAAGAGGGTGTTCCCATATTTAAGCATAGTTTCATTTCTCTATTTTCTAGCGAGAGATAAAAAACCAAATATTTTTCTCTCTACAAACAAAACAAAATGCACTTTTCAAAACACAATGGTTCAAAAGCAAAAGCATCATCATCATAACCTTATTCCAATTTCTTTGGCAGCTACATGAATTCTATTCTAACACTCTGCTCGATCAAAGGCAACTATACCCTCAATAAAACCACAAGTACCATGTGTTTTTTCTCAGTACTTTTATCCACGCCCGTTTGGGCCTCCCCATTATCCTTTTAGAGCTTTGTACTTGAACCGAATCATACATCCTAATCGATGTTGTGTTGAATCTATGTTGCACATGGTCAGCCCACCTAACTTTACTTTACCTCTTCTTATTACCAATTGAAGAAGTACCTATGTTCCCTTGAATGGTTCAAAAGCACATTGTTTTAAAAGATGTATACCCTTTCTATAAAATTTAATCCAAAATAACCCCCAGGATCAATGGAAAGTCTATCAACCTTCTACAAGCTAAAAGAAAATGACATCTAACCCCTCCTTACCATTTTTATTGTTTAAATTATAATATTTATCCTTTTTTCCCTTTTTTTAATAGCCCTATCATATAAATGTAATTTAATTTCAACCTAATTTTGAGGCTCACAACATGAGAGAGAGAGATGAGAGTTTAGCAGAGGTTGCCACATAGAGGAAGAGTCTCACGTGTGACGAAGAGAGAAAGAGATAGGGAGCTTTTCTAAGGGTTTAGATAACGGGGTCATTAAAAAGAAAAAAAGAAAAAAAACAAAAGTACATTAATTTGGACAATGAAAAAAAGAAAAAAAAACAAAAATACATTAATTTGGACAATGAAAAAAAGAAAAGAGGAGATCAAATATCCATTTCTTTTAACTTAAGAAGGGGTTCATGGGCTTTTCATAAGCCTGGGGTCTTTTGGGATTATGATTTTCAGGAAGGAAGTGTACGTCTCTTTTTTTTAAAAAAAAAAAAAACCACTAAAGATAATATTTCTCAATAAAAACAAAGACTTTAAGATGATCAATTTCAAGATATTTGGGCACCAAAACAATTTCTTCTACCGAAATTTTTGAGGTAAACGCTAGTTTGATGGTTTAGAGCATTAGCTCTATGTAAACTTATCCCAACATTAACCAAGGGAAAAAGGGCAATCCAAAGTAAGATCAAGCCCTCTTCATTGTTACTCGTCCATTCAAAAGACCCTGGCACGCGTAGTTCGCATAATAAGCGTTTTCCTGAACCTGGTGGCAAACGGGTGGGTAAAAGTTTTCACTATTGTTGTGCACTTTCCGTGGAGCATACTTTAAACCAGTGTTTTAAACCGGTTCGACTCGAAAATCGTAAAAAGTGGATCGTATCGGCTAAAAAATCGGAAATCGTCCGGTTTTAGAGAGAACCGGACGATTCTGT
>NW_006500346.1:2703897-2736384 GCF_000471905.2 Amborella trichopoda | reverse complement strand
ACAAGGGTGTGGTTTATATAAGGTTGCAACCTTAAACAATCCAATTAAGGCGTACCTTCAAAATTTATCATAACCTGTAATTTTGGTGTAAAAAAATCTTCAGATTATCTGAAAATCTATTTTCATATCTAATTATACAATGTTAAACTCCAAAAATGGTTAAAATCAATAATTTAAAAATCGGTCATCCAATCCGAAATTGGGCGATTTGGATCGGGAATCGCCATGACTGTCTCGGATTCGGTAAAAAATCGGGATTCAGTAGATTTATAATAGTAGGTTGCCGATTTTTTCATGGAACCGTCGATTCATAATAGTACGCTTGCCGATTTTTTCACGGAACCATCGAGTCCAATGATTCTTCACCAATTCCAACCGATTCTTTATTAAGTCAAGTGAAAAAATTGGATGAACAAATTTTTCTTGAATTATTTTTTAAAAAATTTTGAGACAAAAATTACTAATTCCATTTATTTTTCTGATCTGATCCACCGATTCCCCCGATCTTGTTGAAATCGTTTAAGTGTATTTTCTAGAAAATATATTAGTTTTTATGTTATTTTATTAAGAGTGATGTAGTGAAGTTGTACTTGTAAGTTAGTGTAGTAGGAAGTTATGAAACCGCTAGGAGATTAGTAGTTATTATTGTAAGTTAGTAGTTATTGTTGCAAGTGGGTTGTTATTGTAGGAAATATGGTTGTAAAAAGAGAGGTATGTGGTGAGAAAATTGGGACACATGTTTAAGGTTAATCTTGGGTTTCAAGATTGTAATGCCTTTGTGTACCCCGGTGTCATATGTTTTATGGTTAATCTTGGGTGTCAAGATTGTAATGCTTTTATGTACCCCATGTTTCATCTTTGAATGAGTGTTTTTCTTCTACTTCATCTTGATTGTTCGTGTTCTTTCTATTTGGTTGTGAGTCTTGGGCTAGTGTGACATTGTTACATTAATTGAGAAGATGATTGTTCTGGTGTTGTAGCATCTGTCTTTCTCTATAGATCCAACACAGCTATGGGTATGACCGATTGGAGTCACTGATCTGTTTTTTTTAAATACTAGTTAAAATCAAGTAGATCTATAAACATATGAAAGTCTAAAAAATGGACTGTCTAGATAATGTGTTGCAAGATGCATTGTTTCTGAGACTTTTTTTTTCGTTTTTTCTTTTTTCATATTTATGCATCTCGATGTCGAGATGATCGATTAGAGGGTTTTTCAACATAAAAAGCATCATTTTTCGATGGATTTTCAAGGTGCATGTTTAATTCTACATTTTAAGGTTGCAACCTTATATAAACTTTTTCCAACATATTGTATACTAAAATATCATTTGCCTATTTTACAAGGTCACAATTACCCCTATCCATCGAAGGTGAAATCCGATGGCTTACGGTGTGTCACAAAGCTCAATAAATTTTCTTTCAGACTTTTGAGTTTGTCGATAACATACCTTCAGGCACTAGATTTTATATCTAAGGGCTAGACGTAGTTGTGACCTCCTTGCGTCAAAAAATATACAGTCTTCTTATATACTTTCCCAAAAGGAAAACAACAATTGGATTTTAAATTGCTATACAACACTTGGCTTTAACAGTCAAAATTTTTTATGGTCTCTATTAAATCTTAGGACATTTGTTTTTCACATGGATCTTGTTTTTTGGTTTTGCAAGGTTAGTTTTTAGGCTAAGAAGGTTGCATCCCGAAATTTAGAGTCCTAAAAATACTCCTAAATAGAGTTTTCAATGGAGGGAGTATATGATCTTTTGGTGTAGAGAAGTAAAGTTTTTGGTGACTGAGCACTACAGCAAGGACCAAAAAATGTATTGCTCCATCAGATATGTATGGTCTCTTTCACAGTGATAGGATTCAAACTTGGATACAATATCGTAAATATGAACAATAATTGGTCAAAACTGGCTAACTTCATTGTCGTAAGAAAAATTAAAAAACTTTTAAAAAAATTTGAGGAGAAAGGGTAAAGTTTTAAACAAAGAAGGGTGATAAAGGCAACATGATATTAACATATCGGATTTTGAAATGGGATTGAATACTATAAGACTATTTATCATTTTATAAGGTCACAATTGTTCTTAACTGTTATCGTATCCTTCTTTAAATGTTAAGTAGAGCATGATGTCAAATTAGATGGGCACATCACCAAGTTCAAGATTTTTTTTTTTTTTGAATTTTGTGTTTACTCAATTACACTCTTACAACCACTTAATTTAAAATCTATCTGACACGTGATTGTGAATTTCTTGTGCCAAAAGTAAATAGTCTCTCTATATACTTTCATTTTAAAATTCGATAGAGAACCTGTGTTATCTCCTATAATTATCCCCTTCCTTGAATATTGACTAGAGCATGATGTCAAATTAGATGGCTTGAGACAAATCACCAAGTTCAAGATTTTTGTTTTTTTTTTTTTTGAATTTTAAGTTTACTCAATAACCACTCTTACCCGCTCAATTTAAAATCTCATAGACATAAGTGATTGTGACTTTCTTATACCAAAATAAATGGTCACTTTATATATTTTTTCTTTTAAAATCCGATAGAGAATGTGTGTTGTCTGCTATAATTATCCACTTCCTTTATATACGTTTCTTTTAAAATTCGATAGAGACCGCATGCTATCTCCTATAATTATCCACTTCCTTGAATGTTGAGTAGAGCATGATGTCAAATTAGATGGCTTGAGGCTAATTACCACGTTCAAAATTTATTTTGAATTTTGAATTTACTCAATAACCACTCTTACAACCGCTTAATTTAAAATCCGACTTACACAAGTAATTGTGACTTTTTTGTACCAAAAGTAAATGGTCTCTTTATGTACTTTTCTTTTAAAATTCGATAGAGACTGAATGTTATCTCCTATAATTATCCACTTCCCTCAATGTTGACTAGAGCATGATGTCAAATTAGATAGCTTGGGACACAGCACCAAGTTCAAAAACTTTTTCTTGTTTTTTTGAATTTTGAGTTTACTCAATAACCACTCTTACAACCACTCAATTTAAAATCTGACATACAAATAATTGTGATTTTTTTGTACCAAAAGTAAACGGCCTCTTTCTTTTTAAAATTCGCTAGAGACTGCGTGTTCTCTCCTATAATTATCCATTATGTTTAAAAGAAAACCCGGTATATCGCTACAAATCCCTAAATAATAGATACTTTTTGAATTGAAAGAAAAATGTGATAAATATAAATTAAATAAAGACATCACACCCATTATATTTTACAATATTGCTCATAAAACGGTTGTTTAGTGGAGCGAGAAGGGGAGAAAAAACCATATTTGTCATACCCATTGTGCGTGGCCCCTACCCAATATGGTCGGTCCAAACAGATTTTCAAACCGTGTGCTCCTTTTTCTCCTCATAGGGCATAGGTAGGGCGTGAATCAGGAGACCAAAGCCCATCCATGGTCATGTGGCAAGCATGGGCAGTCAAGATGAGAGGACTAAAGCATGGCCCATGTAATTGTATGATGTCTGGACCAATGTTGGTAGTTTCATTTCAGAGTCTTTTTCGATTCGGTGAGAAAAATGAAACTTCGGACGATTCGAAAAAAGAGTTGGATTTTTTAAAAAATTTAATATAAATAAATTAGATATTTATATAAAATATATATAAATAATGAAACAATTTTAAAACTTTCAAAAATATAGATATTTATTTGCTTAGGCCGAAGACACTGAAGCCTTTGGCAAAAATCGGTCCGAGGCAAACTTAAATCTAGCCCAAATCTGACTGAATCAGCAGCACCAAGCTTTGCTACGCTTACATCTAGGCCTAAAATCTGAAGGCTTCTGCCAAAGCAAAGTTGACAACATTGGTCTGGACCCTCCCCACCGCATACAGTTTTTGTCTCTCCATTAAGGCGCTTGACCACCTGATCATGCTCATGTTGTGGCTTCAAGGGCCTGGTCCACCCCTGCACCCCCACACTCTAAACAGCCAGCATTCAACTGATACTCTTTAACCTTACACCATAATCAGAGGACTTGAATACCTTTCCCCAACGAATGGCCCATCTGCAAAGGGAAAGAGGAAAACATCAACCATCGATTCATTCGCAGCTAAACAGCCACGCAACTATAGTCTTGCATCCTTCGGATGCTTGAATTTTATGTATTTTATGTTGGGTCAATACCCGGATCTGACCCGATAGGGTCCATGCCGGCCCCCGACATGGGACGGGTCCACATCATTTGGACCTGAACCGAACCCACCAGGTCCAATTGTCCAAAACATGGACCCAGACCCAGTTTGTGTCGAAACGCTGGGTTGGCAGGTCGACCCGACCAGGTTGCCATCCCTGCCCTTTCATGGCTTCAGCCCTCTGCTAGGGCATGCACCTTTATTAGCACACTTTTGGACTATTTGGCTGGATAGACACGAGGATTTTTGGAAGCAAGGAAAGTTGTGCAAACTCCATGAAAGAACCCTGCAAATCTACCACTAAACTTTTGGGCTCAAAGCATGTAGCTCCTACCCCACAGCCTTTCTCGCTCATCAGGGGATCCTCATTAGGTCTCATTATGGTTCTCACCTGATACCCATTATGTCATCATTATGGTTCGCACCAATCTAAGTTAAATTTTGATGGCAACTCTAAAAGACCCCATTTCGTCGACATTATGGTTAGCACCTATCTAAGTTAAATTTTGATGGCAACTCTATAAAAAACCAGGACACTAAGAGGTATTTTCAGGAACAATCTTAGTGAATCACTCATGACCTTCTCAACCCCAGCCGGAGTTGCAGACACTACCTTTGCCAAGGCCCACTCCCTGTTGACTGATCTCAAAGTGTTTGTCAAATTTTGACGTAACTCTGGTATCTGCAGTTCGCTACATATCACTTTCAAGAAATCATGAAGAGAATCTAATAACCACACGACTCCCTTGCCAAAGAAAGGGGCAGCAAAACCTAACTATTCATTTAAGGGAATATATCTCCATACCTCTTATTTTTATGTTTGATTTCTTATTTTTAAGTTTTATTTCACAATAGACCCAAAAAATTGTAAATTTTGTTTCTTCTAACCACCTTAGCTACTTTGAATTTGTTTTTTAAGGCCAAACAAATCTAAAAAAACTTGCCTTTTCTAAGAGCTATCCTCCCAAACTTCTCTATCTCCTTATACCTTTTCTCTCTCTCCATCTTTCCCATCTCTAACCCCTCACTCTCTCTCTCTTCACGTTTTCCATCTTTCTTCCCTCTTTCTCCTCCCAAATACATAATAAATATACAGAGAGAAAAAGAGTATGTTGTTTAATCCACTGGAAGAGAGAGAGGTGTTTGGATAAACATGGGAAAAGAGATGTGTTTTGATAAACACGGGAGGAGAGAGAGCGAAAGATGCAGCAAGAGAAAGAAAGAGAAGTTTGAGGGATATAAATGAAGAGAGAAGGGATTGAGTTTAAAAAGAGCATGTATTTCTCACATTTGTTCAGGTTAAAAAATAGGTTTAAAGTGGCTAGAAGTTGGAAGATATTTTTTAAAACTTTGGGTTTATTAAAAAATGAAATTTAAAAATAGAGGATATGGAGATATTTTTCCTTGATTTAAACAACTACCCCCGTAGGAGGAAACTTGCTAACAATTTTGTAGAGACCCACACCCACGTACTCTAATTTTATTAACAGTTAGTATATTATGGCACGACCACAAAGCTGTAGAAATTTGCACGTGTACTAATACAAATTGTTAAATTATCAAAAAAAGAAAATAATGACTGCATAGATTTAGGTCCAAACCCGACCACACAAACTTCCTCCATAGCATTAAGCTGACCAAAGTAGCAAGCAGAGACCACATAACCATGCACTAAAACATGAAGCCCAACATAACCAAATTGTTTAACATTAATATCAAGGATATGCAATCTAACATTTGTCTATAATTGTGCCTTTGGAATGAAAGAATGAGAAGTGTCATTGTTTCAGAAATACCTTAGGCACTGTTTGATAAAACAAAATTTAAATATTCTAATTTTTTAAAATATGAATAAAAGATATTGCCCACTTTATATATCTGAATGATATATTATCTTGATGTATGTTTGATCGTAATTTCTTAGATATAAATTATTAGACTCCTTAGAAGACAAGAGAAACCCAAAGCTAACCGCAACCCCCAATCCAACATATTCTACATGTACTGTCATCCAGGTGGGAGTTTGTGGAAACACAAAGCTAATTGCAACACCTAGCCTTGCTGTGACTTTAGATTCCAGCCACTTTTCACCCCTTACCATCTTAACCCAGAAGCTTATAAGCCCGTAGTTCCATATGCCACGAACCTGCCGTGTATATTCTCAAGCTCCACCATATCAAATCTCCTCAAAAACCCAGCAACTCATGCCGCAACCACCCTTGCCACCTCGTTCTGGCCTGGTGTGGACTTTGAAACCCTCTTGATGCCACTAGCGTTGAAATACTCTGATCAAGTGCTCCACTCAATTGTGTGCATGTTTCTCCCACCAAATACACCACATATAGCAGCAGTTGCAGTACTTGCAGTAGCCACTCTTCTGCTTGGTGGGACTCTCGTATTGCTACTACCCCTTTCCCATCCCCATACCCATTCCAACCATACATGCTTCTTTGCACCACTACAACTTCGGTCCCTGTAACTGAGCCTTTCCATCTTACAGATGTGCTTCACCTTCTACTACAGGTTCTCAAGAGAATAAATGGCCAGGAAAAAGTTAGAAGAAGAAGAAGAACCGGAGGGTTTTGATTGAGACAGATCGATATTGGCGTTAGGGCAGATAATCCTCTCAGGTTGTTGGAGAAAACCCACTTTGGTTATAATCCGGTGATTTTCCCACGACAACCTTTGAAGCCATTGATGAGTTGCAGGAAATTATTAGAAATTAGGCTAGGATGATTTTAGAGAGCCAAGCTTTTGCTTCTCTTTCAGACACTGCTTAAACCCTATTGCGTCCAAACCATGTTTAGGAGACCCTTTGGGGGGGATTTGATGGGTGGCAATGAGAATGCTGATGGGGCTTTGGAGGAGGAGAGAAAGTGAAGATATTGCCAATATTGGAGCAGAAAGAGAGCAGAGGCAACCCCCGTTGGATGAGAGAAGGGATGAGAAGGTGGGATTTGATGGATAGCAATGAGAATGCTGATAGGGCTTTGGAGGAGGAGAGAAAGTTAAGATATTGCCAATATTGGAGCAGAAAGAGAGCAGAGGCAACCCCTGTTGGATGAGAGAAGGGATACAAGAGAGCGAGAGAGAGAGCGAGAAGAGGGGTTGTCTGGCACAGGAGAAGACCCAGGCTCTATGTGAACGACAGAGAGAGAGCCCTGTGAAGTGATAGAGAAACAAAATGCCGCCCATAAAATTTTAGTATCCCAAAATTTCAACTCAGAGCTGAATTTTGGAGACTCAAATATTAGACAGTTATTTGGATATTAAATACTATGATTTGATCTTATCAAACGTGGTCCACCAACTTTTATAATTCAAATTACTTTTGATTCTATGATATCCTGTAATATCAGGATATTAGAGGGTTACCAAACATACCCTTAAAGTCCTACTTAGATGAAGAAACACTTGCAAGTCTCACCTATAACCATGCTACCATCAACATAGACACGGAGAACCACGATGCCTAATGAGAAAGTCCCAATGGAAAAGGAACAAACCCAAGGAGCATCGTCGGAAGCAAGCCCAAGTGACATCAGAAAATTTCTCAAAACAAAGTCAAAGCACACTTATCTGGGAATGTAAAGGCTTCAAAGAGAACACAGAAATGGCAAACATTCCATCCGACAATCATGTAGATGTATTCAATATAACTAGGTCTTCCATGCACATCCTCCAACAATTCTCCATGAAGACATTGTTCGGCTCATCAATATGATACTTGAGTTGAGGTATTGCATGTTGTCTGTGAATAATGAAACACCTTACATCCATTCAAGAGATGCCATTATTAAACGACATTAGCATCATAATTCTTAATCAGGTCATCCTAGACAAACTAATACCTCATCTAACTCACTCCTAGTCCTATGAAAACTCATAAGCCGCCAATCAAACCTTATAGCTTGAGAGAGAACAATTCATGTTTGAATTTGAAGCAGTAAATCTGCATAATTTCATAAAACTTTCTACCATGCCAAATAACATATCCCCAAGTAGCTGAATTTTCTCTTAGTGGAAAAAATAAAATAAAATTGCACAAACGTTTTTCTTGCAATAGATATATTTCCATTGTTGGTATAGGAAGGTGATAAAAGAGGCAGAGTATAGCAGGTATAGTTTCTGACCTTTTGCCAATAACTTATAGGTATATCAGACATAGAAGCGGAGATATTGAAGTTCAAGAATATGGTGGTTCCTATGGACTATCATTTTGCAGTACCACATGTAGACAAGAATGATGCCGCTTATTTGCTGAACACATAATATACTATCCCCTTGCGCCTGAATGAATAATATCTACAACAGGTTGGTTTTGGGCCTAATTAATGAACCATAAATGTAAACAAGGATATCACCCAAGAGATTCTTTTTGGGATAATGCTATCACCTCAGAAAGTGGTACATAATAAAACTGAAGAAATTCAACCAACCAGATGCCATCAAGTACAGATCCTCCACGCAATATACCAATGGCACTTAATACCCTTGACAAACCTAAAAGAACTCCAACCATTGCAGCCAACCCACACTCTGACAGAGGGCATACACCCAGCACACCCATACAAAGACTCCGCTTTGATAATTAGTTTAAAGATTTTCATCCCTCTTTCCCAGTTCCCAAAACAACTAATCTCGCTCCTTATCACCGCTCTTCACCTCTTTATCCCTAGACCACCATCCTTCTTCAGAATTTTGACACAAGTACCTCCTAACTAACCAATGTGAATTTAAAACCCTTTCACTTCCGATCTACTAGAGATCGCTTCATAGTTCGTCTGCCTAATCTATTGCTGACATACTCATCCAAAACCGAGTTATTGCAGTGGGAATTTATACATGTGGCCTCTAAAAGAGTGATGAGCCCCTTCCAAGAAGAAAAATTGACCTTTCAAAAGAGCCAACCTCCACTCAAACTTCTTGATTGTTGAGTCACAAAGAAACTTTCAAGGCTTTCCAAGACCCAAAAGTAAACCCAAATACAAACTCCGAATAAAAGCAGCTGCCACATCCCGGCTGCCTCTATTTTTCTTTTCCACTAAGCTAGCTGTCGTTTACTGGGATCCTAACCCTGTCATTACCACCAAAGAAAGGATATGTAGAATGAGTTCAGGAATGTGGCCTAAGGAGATAGCTGCACCTTCTTCTGTTACAAGGAGAAACCAGAAATCAAAATCAGAAAAACAAGAATCAGACTTGATGTTCTAGCTCACCAGAAGCCATTTGAGCTTGTGGACCTATTCCGCATTATTCATTAGGAAACCAGAAGTTGGGAAGGGGGATATCAGATTGAACTAAGCAAACGCCATATGCCTCAGAAACTCCAAGCATAACCAAATCCATCATAGAGAATCATTCATGGATTATTAGAATCATCCCTTAGATGCTCCATCCATGTTAATCATGAGACATAAAACATCAGAATGCCCCCTAAAACTATTAGCGAAGCACTGGTCCTACACCAGACTGATACAAACACCCCACCCGCCTGGACCTCATAACTTAGCCATCATGTATGTCCAAAGGCCTCGTACATGTTAGAAACCTAAAAAGATAAGAGGTAATCCGCATAATATGGTATCAAGCTGCAAAAGAGTCCTTTACCGGACCCATTAATTAGTAAAAGGAAGGAGACTAATTAGGTGAAAGCATCTATCCTTTCTCCTAGATGGTAATGTGAGCATTTAACCTTGTGAGGATTAAAGTTTGATCCCTACCAATGCAACTTTCTTTAGTGGCTAAAGGATGCTTGAAAATGGAAGCATCACCACTTTTAAGAAATGGTTATAATCACATCTTTAACAGGCATTAGCCTTTGAATGAGAGAGCCTGTACATTAACTCACTCTTCTTCAAATTATCTCATCCTTGGCCTGTATTCTCCTGCATTACTCCTCTTTCTTCAATGAAACGGTGAACGTATTTTTCACTAAGTCAAACTGAGTTAATAGTCCCTAGAAGCCACAAACCAATCATAATGGTAAGTATTACCAACGATTTTATTGTACATAAGAGGTAGGAGAAAACGACCATAGAAACATTGAACAGGAACTTAAACAGAACCTAAGGACATTCATGGCCTATATCACACTTTAAAGACTAAATCCAAAATCAATGTGAAACTTATTGATGCAAATCAACAATGAAGTGTTGGCGCCTCTTTCTTTAGGTATCCACAGACCATTATAAGATGTCTCTTTTATGGTTCCCGAATCTGAATACAAAAACATGTCATATGGACATGGACATGCAAATGACAGAAGAATTTTATAATATCTCATATTTATGGAGGCATGCCCGTTGGAAAATTTATAAACATTAAATGAATAAGTCTTAAAATCACCAAAATGCACTAATCTTGTAAATAATGCATGAAATATCCCTAGTTTTGTACAAAATATATAGTGCATTCAACATATGTATCCCAATATTGCTACAACAGATGCAAAACAGATATAAATTAAAAAGAAATTGTCATATGGGACAATCAAGTTCCCTTGCATGACAGGTCGAAATGGATATGCGATCCTTTAGATTGGTCCATGGCTTCAGGCCAAAGTCTGCTCTTTTGTGCTACCAATGATGAGCATTTGGTGGACCACAAAATCAGATTTATCTCAAATAACAGATTAGCATAGGTGACCTCCACCATTTCCACTTTTAGATGTTGATGCTGATGTTAAATAGGCAGCACCTGATATAGCACTTTGACAATTCTTCATATGCAGGAGTAAATTAACAGCCATGAGTGCTATAGTCCTATTGTCTTATTTTTACATAATTCAATCAGTTTATGATGCCGTTGAATCTTATTGAATCGTCGTTCTCTAGCACGAGTACATGGAATCTTCTGGTTTCTGGATATCAAATAATAAAAAATTAAATGGTAAAAGAGCTATATCTATATATAACTATACATTGATGATTATACAGATATCAATACACGCATAAGTAGAAATCAATAAATAGCATACCTAATTTTAGTACTAAATGAACTTGGATTGCTTGAGCAAGGCACAAATTCTACATGACATCATGAGAGAGATCAGGCAGATTACTTCACCCACAGAGAACTCACCTTGATGACACAAAATCTGCACAATAATGTTTGACTCCCCTCAAATTGCTCTCATGACGCTGATGTGTAAGTGTATCGTGTTTGTGCACCAATAATAAGCTCAACAAATTTAGCTGCATACAGTAAACGAAGAATTTAAAACAGATACTGTTTCAGAGAAGTATTACTTTAAATTTATTGTTTTGATAGTCAAATATTAGTTTTTTAAATTGAAAAAGAACGACAATTCACTTGAAAATCAAAGTTCGAACACCAATAACATCAAATTATTACATTCAAGATGAAAATGCATAAGAGCAAGGACTCTTAAGAGATAAAGGTTGAGCAGGATACAAATAATTTAAGGACCACAGACCTGTAAGAAATCCAACAAGCGGAATGGGGTTCAAGTATTTCTCAGTGTTCTCAATACGGCACCTAAAATGAAAAAAGGAAGCAAGAAAACCACATGAAGGTGTGCCAAAAAGAAAGGCAATAGCGATGAAGGGACGAAAGGGAATTTCATTATATAATTACCGTGAATACTTGCTGAAGAAGGGATCTCTCAAGAGATAAAGCGCCCACAACAGCTTTCTTCTTTTCAACTACATCAATCCCATAGTAAGAAGTCATTTCAGATAGGAATAGGATCATTTCAGACAGGAACAGAACCACTTAGATAAAATAAGTACATACAAGGAAGCCTGTATGACAAAAACGAATCCATATAATGAAAACCACATTAGAACTAGATCATCACTTTCCCAGAATAAATGAATAGCAGAGAGAAGTTGAAACTATAATAGCCTTGCATCCTAACTTGAGAAGGCAAAAGGAACCCTAAACATTCTCCGTCTTTCAGGAAATTAATAAATTATTTCCTATTTTATTTTTTATAAACAAATATTCAAGATAAAAAGTATTTATGCTTAATGGATAACTTGCTGTCTTAGCAATTACTATTTCTTCTTGGCAAAGTAAGAGTCTAACCTCATTAGTTTCCTCGCTAGATAGAATATGATGCTTCCCTCCATTTGTGACAAAAGAAAGAATGCCCATTGCAGCAAAGTCGACAGCTAAAGACAGCATCCAAGGTTTCCACGACCGCACTCCATGTTTTCTAATAAATAGGACATAAACAAGTGGCCTTGTAATGAAGAGCACCTCTCCAAGAAGAAATAGTACACCATGAAGTCCTTTCTCAGACCAGATGGAAGCCAATGTTGGCTTTGCTACTGCTGGAGCTGGAAGAACACTAGCAAAAATAACTGTGTAAAATTTGTGTAGTAAATCGAAGATGTGCAACATAACATTGTGTATGTATATTTAGTATTTCACACAAATTATTATAAAAGAAGTACCATCCTATACACCAAACATGGACATTGATGGCATAAGGTTAAAATTTTTAAAGCGATCGGTACCATTTAGTATACTTAGACAAAAGTCTAGAGTCCAAATTGAAACTGCATGCACTAAACCGAAAAACCAAAAAGCATGGACAAGTATTTAACAGAATCATTACCACAGCATTTATGAGAATAGAAACATTGACATGATTTCGTGGATGAATAAGGAGGCTGCACGAAGGAAGTAAGGTATCTAGACGGCATAGGCTCAAAGTGATCGATGCAGGCTCAGACAAACCTAGTAAGGCTGGAAGTAGCACCGTCAAAGAGGCTCGAAGTAAACAGACAAATGGGTGGAAACCTAGCCACTTTAGAGTTACTTTTTTATAAACTTAACCGCTATCATCAAATATGGAGAACTACAGAGATAATTGGAAAAATAAAGCACAACACAACAACGAAATATTAAATACATCTTTCCACTCAAGGTAGCTTGTCGAGAAAAAATTTTCAACTCAAGTTACAACCAGAACCACATATTTAAAGAAATAGAGCAACGAAAAAGAGTCTATTGTAGAAAGAGACTCTCTCACAAGACCATCTGGCCATCATAAGAATCCACATGAAAATTAGCTTCCCTCGCAGAGTGACGAAAAATTCTAGTCTAAAAGACATCCTTCTAAGGCATTCAAGAATCTCATCCATCAGATTTCTGAACCCCCAAGGCTGAGACACCGATGGGGTTCTCAAGCGCATTAACGTGGTTGATTAAATTGCTGTGAACCACGAGTGGGCCTATAGTACCTCAGGGCCCAGTGGGGGAGTCTTGTAAATTTTGAACCAAAGGTGTACATCAATCCAAGAAAATGAGTAGGTTAACACCTTTCAATCCTCTCAAGATACCTCCTACTCTGAAGGGCCAGAGATTGCCCACAGCTATAGTGGAAGTCAAGCTTAAGGCACCCTTCAAGCAGGGCAATCCAAAAAACTCTTGGCTTCATGGATGTCACTGGCTCCAATTCCTGAATCAAGTCCTTTACTCAAGTCCCCAGTAGTTCATTGAAGCTATAAGCCCAAGAAGTCATAGAACCCAAATCGCGCGTTGTTTCCATGATCATATATCATTTTTTCAGCCTTCAAAAATGACATTGTTCTGCTTCTTTAATATACTCCAGCAGATGGCCACAATTGGCCCATTAAGAGAGAAAGTGAGCTATGACGCAAGCTAACAGGATTATTGGATTCTACTATGGACCTCCCAAGGAAAACCCGTCAAAGTTTGGAGGAAGTGCAAAGCTTATAGTTGGAGGGTGGGAACCATGACCAATGGCTTTGATAAACTCATGGCAAGAGGTTCCCTTTATATCATCGGACTGCTCAAGAAGGAATGCCCTTTTCCTAATAGAGTGTTGAGCTGTTACTTAAAAGTAAAAATTGAGAGATATTGTGTTGTTTGTTCTTTCTAGAGAATCAAGATTCAATATGTAGTATTAGGGCCTCCACAACAAAGGCCCAATTTCTCAAGTAGGATTCCCTTTCTGGTTCTAAAGCACAGGGCAAAGGTCGCAGGGAAACTGCCAAACTAGCCTGCTATGATCAACCTTCTCCCCAACCCCCTTCGACTGTCCCCTCAGAGGCCTCTACCCCTAAAGACTCGTCCTTGAGGCATCCCTCCTCAAGATGCCCTCCCCCCCAACCCACCGCATCAGGTTAATACTCTCTTGGAATATTCAGGGCCTGGGACACCCGACTAAGCGGAATGCAGTGCGAGATACTTGTACCCACCATTGTCACACTATCCTCCGACTCTCCAAAACTAAAATGCCTTCCCCCTCTCTTCACCTGGTTAGATAGGGCCACAGGCCCTGCAATGGGATTGCCCTTCCCTCTGAGGGCGCGTTGGGTGATGGATCATCTGGGATCCGTCTCTCCATGCCCTCTCCTCATCTCATGTTACCTCCTACTCAGCGACAGTGGTTCTCTTGGTCCTCTCAAGAGTCTCGGACAGCCTCCTCTGGAAGTTCACGGCCGTCTATGGCCCGCACTCTGAAAACCTAAGAGATCAATTGTGGAATGAACTGGACCTTGTTGCAACAACTCCTCCCTCAAGGTGGTCCATCAGTGGCGATTTCAACATTACAAGATGGTCATACGAGTGCAACTCCCTTTCAAGGATATCCCCGGGGATGCTTCATTTCTATGATTTCATCTCAAGACACAATCTCATCGACGTCCCACTGAAAGGGGCTCATTTCACCTGGTCTAACCACTCTTACATCCCCCTCCCTCTCTAAAATAGATAGATTTCTGCTTTCTACTGATCGGATGCTTCCTTCCCAGGACCCCATGCCATGGCTCTGCCCAAACCGACCTCGGACCACTGCCCTATCCTTCACAACTCCCAGCTCGTGCCCAGAGGGGTCCAAAACCTTTTTAAGTTTGAAATAACTTGGCTCGAAGAACGAAATTTCTCTCACCTAGTCCCCCAGTGGTGGAATTCCTTCGCTTGTCAGGTCTCAGGTAGGGGTGGTTACTGCCTCCAACACAAAATTCGGATGCTCAAATGATCCTTTAAAGATTAGAGCAAGCACCTACCTGGCAATTGCCACTCTTGCAAAGATTTCCTCTCAGGGACTGGGATGTCCTCAAAGAACATCGTACTCTAACAAAAGCCGAGAGGCAGCAGAGAGTCCAACGCATAATTGAATACCAGTTGCTTCTGAAACAAGAAGAAACTTACTGGTGTCAACGGTCCCGAGTCAAGTGGTTAAAACTAGGGGATCGCAATACAGCTTTCTTCCATAAGATCGCAAACTGTAGGAGGCGAGACAATTCTATCACGCATATCAGAGTCGAGGAATCTATCTTCAAAGAGCCCCCTGAGGTCGAAAGGGAAATCCTCACTGTCTTTAAAGATCTCTTTGATGGGTGACCTATCTTTTCTCCTCTTCCCACCTGAGAAGGCTTCCTAGCTTGAAAGACCATTTACCGAGGACGAAATCCTTCAGGCCATACAACAGCTTAGTCAAGATTGAGCCACTAGACCCGATGGATTCCTTGTAGCATTCTTCAAATCCTTTTGGAACTCTCTTTGATCCGACTTCCTCACCTTCTTCGAGGAATTCTTTCAGCAAGGTACCCTACACACAACCCTCAATGCAACATTCGTAGACCTTGCACCCAAAGTCGAAGGGGCCGAGGAACTCAAAGACTGTCACCCCATCAGCCTCATTAATAGCACCTACAAACTTCTCTTGAAGGTCCTCGCCTCTCGTCTTAGAGAGGTATTGGGCTCTGCTATTTCCCCCCAACAAGGGTCTTTTGTAAAGGACCATCAAATCCTCGATGGAGCCTTCATAGCCCATGAACATTCTAAACACCTCTCGAGACCCCCTGGTCTGGTCGCTAAACTAGACCGAGAAAAGCCGTATGACCATGTCGATTGGGAGATCCTCGACGAAACCCTAGCTCGCATGGGTTTCGACAGCCGGTGGAGGAAATGGACCCATGATTGTATAAGCAATCCCCACTTGTCTGTCCCAATTAATGGATCCCCCAAGGGGTTTT
This sequence comes from Amborella trichopoda, assembly GCF_000471905.2. The sequence goes on along the minus strand of NW_006500346.1, from coordinate 2,720,235 downwards.
TCCCTCTTCTAGGGTCTTCGGCAATGTGACCCTCTCTCTCCCTTCCTCTTTGCTATAGTAACTGAAGTCTTTAGCCACTCAATTCAAAGACTTTTCCACTCGGGACTCCTGCGTGGCTTCAAGATATCAACCCAAGGCCCCACAACCACTCATCTTCAATATACAAACGACATGTTGGTCTTCTGCGAAGCCCCCTCCCAGGAGGTCGACACTCATATTCCTCAACTGCTTTGAATGGGTAACTGGGTTCAAAGCATCAACATGAACCAAGTCAAAAATGATAGGGGTGGCCCTGGACACCCCTTCCACCCAGGCCCTTGCTGATTGTTGGGACCATCTTTTAGAAAGCCTTCCCTCCACTTACCTTGGCCTTCCACTTTACCAAGGCAAACCTAAACATAGCCTATGGGCCCACATCATCAACAAATTTGATCGCAAGTACGCAATTTGGAAGGGCCATTACCTCTCTACTGCTAGGCGAGTCACCCTCATTAAGGCTACTCTCTCTAATGTTCCCATTTACCAGATGTCACTATTCCTTATGCCAGCGTCCATTCACTCTCTGCTCAAGTAGCTAACGAGAAATTTCTTATGGGCCGGTGATGATCATAAGTGTTAAATCCACCTTATTTCATGGGATGAGATTTGCTTATCCCACTATTCAGGGGCATTCAGTACCTAGGGGCTAAAGAAGGCAAACATAGTCCTTTTGGGCAAGTGGTGGTGGCGTTATACCACCCAAGAAAACCATCTGTGGCAGCAAGTGATTCTCCACAAATATCTACTTTCCCACCAATGTTCCTAGCTGCCAAATTGCAAGCCAACGGCAGGTCTTCGGGTAATTGGAGATCGCTTCTTCGAATCCTAATCCTCGTCAAAACTCATATCCATTTTCATCCTAAAGCCAGCACAAAAATTAGGTTCTGGTTAAATCTTTGGATTCGCCAAACCCCTCTAAAAGACCTCTTCCCCTCCCTTTTCCTTTTCACTCTCAACCACCAAGCATCAATCCTAGACTGCTTCCCACCCCAGGGGTCTTCAAGAACATGGACTCCTACCTTCAGACGTTCACCCTCAAATTTTGAAATGCATGAATTTTTAGATCTTTCGTCCTTCCTTCGTTCCACATTCCTACCCCTTTCAAGGGAGGACAAGATCATCTGGTGTCCAGCGCCTGCTGAACAATACTCAGTCTCTTCCTTCTACAAAAAGCTCCTTGACCCCCCACCTTCCCTCATGCCCCAGCCCCCGTTACTGCTAAAGCTTGGTCTACCCTCACCCCTCCCAAGCTTAAGGTATTCATCGTTGAAAGGATTCTCACGGTTAATCAATTGCAAACAAGGGGTTTGCCTATTCCCAACTGGTGTGCACTATGTCAGGCTGCGGAAGAGACCAATGCTCATCTCTTCCTCCACTGCCCTATCGCACAAGATTTTTGGGGTGCCCTACTACGACTTTTCGAATGTCAATGGGTCACTCCCTGCTCGGTTCCCCTCCTCTTTTCTTCTCTCCAGCGTTTGCATGGGCAAAATCTGGTATCTTGCTTTGAAAGGCCTCCATGGCAGCCTTTACTCTGGACCCTTTGGGTCGAACGCGACAATACGATCTTCCGGGGTGAATTCTCATCTTTGACAGCCCTATTTGACAAAAGTAAGTTCATGGTGATCTTTTGGGCCTCCAACCACCCCTGGAAGCAAACTTTTATACTCTATTCTCTTTAATACAAAACCATGAACATTCTCAAAAGAATATGTAATATTATCTACTGAGGTGACTAACATGTCTGATTCTTTAGCTGGTTTGGGTGTAAAGAGGGAAGAATTATGTATATCGGATTTTGGGCCTCCATGGTGTGCAAATTTCTTCTACAATTAGTTCCATGAAACTAATAATTATGAAAAAGAAAAGGAAAAATTATCAAAATATCGAAATAAGAAGCAATTGAAGTAATACGTGTCAACATACCAGGACGCTTGGTGGTTGTATAAGAAAGATGATGAGGCCTATTCAACCAGGATTGAGAACATGTAATATTATCTACTGAGGTGACTAACATGTCTGATTCTTTAACTGGTTTAAGTGTAATGAGGGAAGAATTATGTATATGCGATTTTGGGCCTCCATGGTACATGAAACTAAGAATTATGAAAAAGAAAAGAAAAAATTATCAAAATATCGAAATAAGAAGAAATTGAAGTAGTATGTGTCAACATACCAGGAGGCTTGGTGGTTGTATCAGAAAGATGGTGAGGCCTATTCAACCAGGATTGGTTCGACGTCGTCATCGCATTCTCCCCAAATTTATTCAAAGCAAACAATGCTCTGTTTTCTACATTTCTAGGATTATAACTGTAAAAGCCTTGGGGATAGCCAGGCCCATGATACCCACCAGGCCTTGCAGTTTGAAGCACTGAATAATTCGGAACATTACCAGTTCTAGGGTGGCCTGAGCCATTATTTGCCTGAGAGCCCGAATTATGTGGATCCTCGACATTTGGTGACATCCCACCATGAAAAAGCATCTTATATCCACTTTGTTGCAGCAAAATTAACCGCAATAACACCCTGCATGGGAGATATTCATTTAAACAGAAACCCAAAATTGCAACTATACACTTAAATCAAGGCACACAAATTAACAGAAACTCCAGAGAATAGAGACATTTGTATCCCTGAATGGACCATAAATAAAACAGGGACTCAGCGGACGGAGTCAGGTGAGTTACTTTGCCTCAGTCTATTGCCAAGGCAAGTTCCAGTGCCCAACTTACCCTTTTTAAGAACTCCTAAAAAATCACAAATTTTATTAAAATATTATTATATGAATCAGAAACATATTCTTATATGACTTCTATGTTTTTAAGATAATTTGGGAACTTTTCTTATTACATGCTGTAAATTTTTATTTTGTTTCCTTTTTTAATTTACTGAAATACGTCACGGTACAAATCAATTTTTTCAATAATCCAATTTATACACTTTTTTATCTTTTATTGACTTTCAATGGTTTCTAATACTTACTTTAGTTTTTGCTGATTTTTAATTGTTCACAAAAAAGGAAAAAAAAATTGAAATATTGGGCATGTTTTGGATGTGTACAGGACTCATCCTAGTCCAAGTACTTGAACTCGGGCTGAGTAACTCAGTTCAGGCAAAGTTCCAAAACATTGAATAAAATAGAGATAGATTCTAGTAAATCAAGCAAGTAAAGCGCAATAAGGAACTGAACAAACATGAAGTCCCACCAAAAGCAAGTGGAGAGAGGGGGGAGAGTTATGTACAAAGAGAACTCTCTGTAACCCTTACTTGGAGGCCTCTGTAACAGCAATGAAATTCCACTTCTTGTCATCTCCATAATATTGTTGGGCAACAACTTCAACCAAGGTCTCCAAGTCCTTGACTGTAGATATGCATAAGGACCAAGGAAATGTAGGCTCTTGAGGGCCCATTCTCATTTGGGCACCAGAGGTTTCAATTATATGCTCGTTAATTGCAGTTATAACACCCACAATTGCAGTAACTAGAAAACCCAAGAATAAGCAATCACGACATAAACCAATCTCCAATAAATTATTAAAGAATCATTGAGCAAAAAACCAAATCAATAATGAATTGAATTAAAGAAAAAAAACCATTATATGAAACATTAAACCCATTAAAGAAAAATCAATCAAGACAAACCAATCTCAAATAAATCATCAAAGAAACATTAAGCAAAAAACCAAATCAATAATAAATTGAATTGAATTAAAGAAGAAAACCCATTATATGAAACATATATTTCTTGACACATACCAGCTTCCGGCGCAATTTCTGAAGCCGAGAAGCGCTCGGGGAGAAACCATGTCAAGCCCTGAAAGCGAATCAATCATAGAGAAAACAAATGAATATTAAACTTCCAATGGAAAATAGAATAACAAGCAGGACAACCCAAGTGGGTCTCTCTCTTGTCTGAGGAAAATCAGCAAATAATTGGATGGTATGTCGGTATAGGCAAAGCAACAACATGAAACAAACTTTTGATTTCACAGAGAGAGAGAGAAATTACATTAGCCAAGCTCTCCAAAGAATGCACATATTCTCTGTTCTTCCTAACCCACTGTTTGTATGCCTCCATGGCAGAAAAGGGCTGTGCTATTCCAAGACAAAGACAAGCTCTCTTTCTCTCTCTAACTATAAGCAGATGGCACAGAAACTCTCTCTAACTATAAATACAATCTCTGATGCATCTCTCCTGTTTTCCCTTAACCTCACACACGCGTGCATAACAAGAGAGAGCTAGAATCAAGACGCTGCGTCACCAGTGTGAAGAGGGAGAAACAAAGAAGTGCACCCTTTTCGATGAGGATGAGATAAACACACAGGAAAACAACGTGATCGAAGAGAACCAGAGGTATTAATGTGAAGAAGGTGTCACGTCATCCCTGATATGATAATTGGGGAAAATACATTGCCCCACTATAGCAACAAGATTCTCCCTCAAAGTCGTGTGAAGAGATTTATTGCTCCAGTGAGAGCATATTGTGAATTTGCTCCGTCGGGGTAAAACCCTTTTTTTAGGGTCGCACATACTATGCTCCTGCGGGATCATACTGTTAATACTTCCCTTGCTCAAGATATCTATGCAGCAGAATTTTCGTAGTAAAAATTTTAATGGAGAATCATTTTTAAAATAAAAAATTTTGAATTATAAGTTCTTTAGGTTTAGTCTTTCAAAAATTGGATGGTCCTAGCATAAGTTTTTTTCTAGTACTTAGAGAGTTTATTTCAAAAAAATTTATGGAGATATTCTATGGGTTGTAAAGATTAGTTCACCAGTTTTTGATATCTAAAAAAAAGAGTAATGATCCAGACCCTCCCACACCCATGTATGTAAAACCTCAAAGTATCACCATTAAATTTGGTACACGCTCTAAAAAAGTCAAATCTCATACCCATGTCATAACTTTTCTAGATATATGTGCCAGTGATCTTTTGGAGTCCTACACATATATGTATGGAGGGTCTCATAGGATCATTACTCTCCAAAATGTTATCCATATTATTTTGGTAGACAGAGGAAATGGTTAGTATCCTCCCATCGGCAAAGGAAATCCTTTGGCTTTTCTTCAACCCAAATTTTGGCTTTAGAACCTAATAAAAATAAATAGAGCTCTCTATGGTCATCGGAGAATTTAACATTAAGAACCGTTCAATTTTTTAAAGCCAAGATCTAGGTATTCAAGAACTTAGAATCCAAAATAGAGCCCTCTATGTTCCTCGGAGAATTTAACATTAAGAACCGTTCAGTTTTTTAAAGCCAAGATCAAGGTATCCAAGAGCTTAGAATCCAAAATTTTCCTTGGATATAAACATCTTGTAATAATTAGATGGATTCTGCTCAAGTTATTCTTTTGCCTAAGGGAGTTGTTGTATAGCATGCTCCCATAGAAGTATTCTATACTTGCCCCAAAAAAAGTTTCTATAAGGTTGCAACCGATAGAATTACATGTGCTCGTCAAAAATCCACCATAAAAGGTTATTTAAATGTTGGAAAAGTCTCTAATTAATCATCTCGACATCAAGATATATAAATATGAAAAGAAAAAAAGTTTTTGAATCCATGAAATAGTGTATCTTGCAATGCATTAATTAGATCGTTCATTTTCAAGATTTTCATGTGTTTATAGATTTATTTAACTGGAACTATTTTTAGAGTTTAAAATTTTATAATTAAAGATGAAAATAAATTTTTAAGCCTTCGTAATAATTTTTTATATAAAAATTATATTTATAATAAAATTTACAGGTGGGCCTGGATTGTTTATGGTTGCAACCTTATAAAAATCACACCTTTATTACTTCACTTTTTATTATCGGCCTCTTCCGACATACCCTCAGTCTTACTCTTTCCACATGAGCTTCTCTATTAAACTCATAATTTCTTGATATTTACTTTACAAATGGTTAAATAAGAATTAAAAAGTTATGTGACCTTTTATAGGCTTTCCCGACAAACTTTAAAGGGCTTGTTTGAATGTATTGGTTTCACACTAATTAACTATTCAATAAAATCAATATTGATACTAAATTATTTATTCTATGGCAGTGCTCCTTGTAAAATTAGTTGAGATAGCAACTTATATAAGTTTATTTTTTTGAAAGCTATTTGTATTTTAGTTAAGATAATTTGTTGAAAATCACTTGTTTTTAGCCAGAAACAACTACAAATGGAAGAAACTTATTCAAAATTTAAATAATTAAATAATATTATGCAAACTATATCAATTTTAACTGAAAAAAAACTCTACAATTTTGTGAAAAATAACTAGGTATGTACCAAACAACTGAAAAAAATAATATTATGTAAAATATATCAATTTTAAATAAGATAAACTACTCTCTATAAAGCGTGTAGTTTGTATAAGGTGTCAACCTTAAAAAATCCAAATAGGGGGCACCTCCAAAGCTCATTAAAAGATGTAATTTTGTTAACATAAATTTCAATAATGCCCTTAAAAATTACTTTACATCCAATTATGAAATTTTAAACTCAAAAGATGGTATTGATCGAGAAACTCTACAAAGTGATGAAAATCTTTAGTGGACAGTCTAGCTAATGTATAAGATGTACTATTTTTGGGATTTCACAATCTTTTTCTTTCTTTCATTTTTTACATGTGAACATCTTGAGGTGAGATGATCAATTAGAATTAGAAGGTTTTTCAGCATAAGAACAATTTTTTTGGATGGATTTTTGAACCGTACCCTTTTCTATAGTATAACGTTGCAACCTTATATAAACTTTTTCCTTTGATAAATTAAATGTTGTGCAAACGGGAGGCTTCTCACCTTCATGTCCCTTGTCGAATCTGTACAATCACCACTGCGCCAATGCTCAAGGGTCTCATATTTACTCATAATCACTTTTGTCCATCAAAATTTAAATTGGGTTGTTGTAAGTGTGTTATTGACTAGCTTCAAAGTTAAAAATAAAATAAAAAATTCTGCAATTTTGTGATATACCCCAAGCCATCCAATTTAAAATCTAATGGCTAGAAGTGAATGTGACTTTGTAGCAATGATAAATGATTTCATAGTATACTATCCCTTTTGCCTCACTATGATGTAAAACTTCTGGAGTTGTTTAACAATCCTTAGTTTGGCAACTAGAAATGCTAAAATGAAACATATATCAAAAATGAGAAATATGTTTTTCTTCACCACACCCTCCCACCCTCGAATGGAAGAGTAAAATTCCAAGAAAATGGAAATAGTGGATTTCCCATTTTTGGATTATTTGGTTGTTTTGAAATGTGGCACATATTTTTATATGTTTTTGTTTTTCTAAAATCAAATCAATATTAAATTTGGGAGGCATATATATCTCATTGGGGCGCATTTGTAACAAACATAAAAAAAAAACAATTCAAATACAATAAAATATAAAATATACCCCTCAAAGTATGAGGAGTATTTTGGTTTTAATTTTCCACATTTTTGTATAGTTTTTATAGGTTCATGAGGTTTGAAATACCCCAACATTCACCACTTACTAGAGTAAAATTGAACTTGTGATGATATATTAGGATAAGAACACAAATGTCGTGTGGTAATAGTATAAAAAATTTTAGAGAGAGAGGAATTCTTTTAAGAAAAATAATTCTGCCCCATACTATTTTGTGGTGGTTCTTTCATTGTATATTTATAATTATTTAATACACACTTTCCTATCTTGTTACATTCTCATCTCAAAAGGAAATGGCAATATTTTTATTGTGGTCTTTCCAAAAATTGGAATTGGATATTGTTTCTATTATTACTCCTCAAACTCGACGAAGAAGGCATTTGAAGCTCGAGTTTGAAGCAAATATCTCGAAAAACATCTCATGGCAAAGGCTTGGTGAACATATCGGCTACTTGATTGTGAGAGGAAACAAAACAAGTGATAATTAATCCAAGAACAATATTTTCGCACACAAAATGATAATCTAACTCAATGTGCTTTGTCCATGAAGAAAAAACAAGATTAACTATCATATAAAGAGCACTAATATTATCACCAAAAAGTGTTGGTAGCTGAGGAAGAGGCAACCAAATATCTCAAAGAATAACAGAAAGTCATGTCAATTCTGCAGCAATGGATATCATAGATCGATATTCCGCTTCAGCACTAGAACGAACCACAGTCAACTGTTTCTTAGCACTCCAAGATATGCAGTTAGAACCAAGATAGGTGCAGAAATCAGTAGTTGAACGATGAGTGGTTGGACCTCCAGCCCAATCTGCATCAGAGAAGGCATATAACTCACGGGAACAGACATATAATATTCTTAAACCACAAGATTGTGTACCATTGAGATAACGAAAAATCCGCTTAACTACCTAAAAATGTACAATCGTAGAGGCATGCATAAATTGACACATTGTATTAACACTATACGAAAGGTCTGGCCGTGTTATGGTTATGTGTTGCAGTACACCAACAATGCTCCGATAAAGAGAAAGATCAGGAAATGAATCAGAATTCTTGGGAACATTATTCTTTATTGCCATTGGTGTTGAAATAGGTTTGGCACCAAGTATCTGAGCATGATCAAGAAGATCCCGAGCATATTTACTTTATGAGAGAAAATTCCCACCTGAAAAATAAGATACCTCTAGGCCAAGAAAGTAGTTAACAGATTCAAGATCTTTCATTGTAATTCCCTTCCAAGTTGGGAAATAAACAATTCTAAAATAGCTGAATTATCACCAGTAACAATAATATCATTAACATAAAGAAAAAGGATAATAGTACCTTGAGTAGTGCAATAAACAAATAAAGATGAATCAGCTATGCTACAATAAAACCCCAATGATAATAAATAGGTACTAAATTGATTAAACCATGCCCGATGTACTTGCTTGAGACCATATAAAGCTTTTTTTAATCGGCAAACATCATTTGGATATTTTTAGCTCACATATCCAAGAGGTTGTTCCATAAATATAGGTTCTTTAATAAAGCCATGCAAGAAAGAATTTTTCACATCAAGTTGTTTGATAGGTCAGTGGTGCACAATACTTATGGTGAGCACAATTTGAATACTAGCATGCTTAATAACATAACTGAATGTTTTAGAGAAATCAATTTCAGCAACCTGATTGTATCCTTTAGCAACTAGTATGGCCTTAAGTCTCTCTAGGCTCTCATCAAACTTTAATTTAGTCTTATAGACCCAACAACTTTCATACTTGGAAGATGCGGAACTCGCTTCCAAGTTGAATTAACATGTAGGGCTTCAATTTCTTTTTCCATCGCATGATACCAGCCTGGATGACCCAAGGCAGACTTAATAGTTTTAGGCTCTAAAGGGACAGCTTCAAAAATAGGAGCACTTGAAATTGTTGCCATGGAGTGGAGAATCTGAGGTCTTCGAGTACCATCTTGAGTACTTGTGACCATGTGATGATAATGATGCTCATAGGCTGGTAAAAAATTCGATTTGTTGGTTTCATTAGCGGCAACATATTCATCATCATGATTGTGTGTTGCATCATCATGGACATGTTGGATTGATGTGCAGTGGTCATATCTTCCTCTACAAGAGAAGTTGGAAAACTATCATTGGTGATGGGCAAAGTAGGACTTGAAGAGCCAGATACATCAAAGACGTTCTGCATATGTGGTTTATGAGGACGTGATGAATCAAAAGAGGAAGGAGTTTGTATGTCAAATTCATCACAATCTGATTATTCTGCATAGGTAGACAACTCCCCCTGAACCTGAGCACTATCAAACAAAGGATTGGGGTTAACTAAAGGATAAATATTTTTATCAAATACAATATGTCTACAGATATAGACTCAGCTTGTAGGTAGATATAGACATCTGTAGCCCTTATGTTGGATACTATAGCCCAAGAATACACATAGAAGAGAGCGGTGACTAAATTTGTTTACAGCATAGCTTCGAAGATATGGAAAACACAACAACCAAATACTCAAAGAGATGAGTAGTCTGGTAACCATTCAAACAATAATGAGTATGTTGAATCCATCTTTAAATTGGTAGAGGGAATTCTATTGATAACAAATGTTGCAGTATGAAAAGCTTCAACCCAAAAACATTTAGAAATTCCTGCATGAAACATCATGGTAAGGCTTAATTCTACAATATTTCTATGTCTCCTTTCAACTATTCAATTTTGCTCAGGGTTCCCAAACATGATAATTGTTGCATGATTTCATTGTCACTAAGATGAGCAACAAATTCTTTCTTAGCAAATTCACCACCTCCATCACATTGAAAAACTCGAATTCTTTTATCAAACATCCATTCAGCCATGAGATGAATTTCATAAATGCAACGAAAAAATTCAGATTTTCGTTTCAAATGATAAATCCAAGTAAAACAAATATAATCATCAACAAATACCACATAAAATTGATAGCTCTTATTAGATAAAATTGAAGCATGACCCCATAAGTCTGAATTAATCTTAAAGAGAGGTTCAGTAGAAGTTTCATCAACACCATTGAAATGAAGCTTGCAACTTTTTCCCATCTGACAACTAGCACAAACAAAATGAGATTTATTCCATGCATCAACATTAATTAATTGTTTAAATTCTAAGTAACAAACAACTTTATTTTGAGGATGTCCAAGACGTTGATGCCACTTATCTTCTAACGTTTTTTTGTTCCGATTAGATAATAAAGCTTGTTTCACTTCTTCAAGTGCATATAATCCTCCCTTTCTACTCCTGATGGCCAGAGTTCTCTCTGCGCTCATTTCCTTAATTAGAAATCTATTTGATGAGAACTAAAAAATACAAGGGGAATCTGTTGTAATTGACTAACAGATAATAGGTTCTTTTTCAGTTCAGGCACAAGAGGACATTAAAAAAATTGAATTTTTCAGAGCCAGTAGCAATATTTATATCACCAACGTGTAAAATAGTTAATTGTTCAGCATTCCCAACCATGACTCTATTTGTGCCTCTACAGGAACGAAGATTTTGTAACTTACTTGGATCTCCTGTCATATGGGTAGAGGCACCTGTGTCTGGGAACTATTATAAGTCTTATGAATCAGCTATAGTCATTGCGGCATGGGCCTGATAAATATCGTCTACTTGGTTCGTGTGGTTGAATCGATGCAAACACTTCAATGTAGTATGTCCAAGTTTCCCACTAATTTGATACTTTTCTCGAGGTATCTGACCTGACTGTTGTATATGGGAATATTGTTGCAAGCCTTAATCCATGCGTCGCATAGGAAGTATACTATCGTTTTCTTGATTTTTCTAGGGCACCCCCCAACCCCCATTACTGATCTGGCTAGTTTGAACAAATCTACGTGCTCGAGAGTTGAAAAAACATTGACCAACAAAGTTGTTCCTCCATCTACCTCTGTAACTCTGATTACCTCTATTGGGTCCAAAAAAAATTTGTTATCCAACAAAAACCATATTTCGATTTAGATTTGAGTGTTCATCAAAGACATGAGGTTAATTTTTAATCTCATGGCTTTGAATAAGAGGTATAATTTAAGACGGAACCAGAGGCTTAAGCATAGTAGTAGCAAAACTCTCATATTTTTTTACCAAAGTCCATTAATAAGCCAAAAAACCTTATTTTCATCTAGTATAGGTTTTACAATAGTCGTCAAATCATCACATATACTCTTGAATTTACATATATATATTATGATAAGGTTGAATTCCCTTTCTTACAGAGTTGGAGTTGCTGGGTAAGTTGGAACTCCCTAGCTTGAGAATTACCTACATAAGTACTCTTCAGGCATTTTCAAACTTCTACAGAAGTCTTGAGGCCAACAACAAGGCCAAGACACTCTTCTGATAATGTCCATGTGATCCAAGCATTAAGAAGCCGGTCGAACTTTAACCATGATTTGCAATCTAAGTTTTCCATTTCGCTCTTACTATCAGGAGAAGAAATCTTTTGACTTGGTGTAGGGCAATCACCATTAATAAATCCAAATAGTTTTCGACCTTCAATGAGATAGAGCATTTGAGTTTCCCATAAGAGATAGTTGTTCTGCGTCAACTTAATAGACACAAAGTTTCCTCTATTAAGGGTGGAGGGATAGGGATATTTGTTTGATGAGGATAAAGTATCCATTGGAGCGAGTAGGTATTTGAAGGGAAGGGGTGAGAGAGTGGATTTGAGGGGTTTTTTTTTTGGATAAATTGGGTATGCAGGAGAGGGTTATATGAGTGGTGTATGACTTGGTTATTAGGATAAGAAATAATATGGAGAGTGGAGTTGGTTTTAATGGTGATAGAGGGAGTAGGTTAATTAAGAACGTGACGTTTGAATTTGTGAGAGATAAAGAGAGAGAGTTGGACGTAGGATGGGATGAAGCGAAGAAGGTGAAACAATGAGGAGAAGAGAGAGATTCTAATGGCTAGAAGGGAAAAAAAAAAAAATGTGAGAAGGAATAGTGGTGTAAAAAATAAAAGATAATGACTAAATAAAAATAAAAGATGGGGAAAGATTGAAGTACCGTGAGTCAAGATGAGGTTATTGCCTGCTTTAGATTGAGAAACGACTTCAAGATGAATTGTTAAGAGGATCGGTGATGCTCTAATACCATATATAAATTTTTAAAGAGAGGAACTCTTTTAAGGAAAATAATTGTGCCCCACACTATTTTGTGGTGGTTCTTTCATTGTATATATAATAGTAATACAATTATGTAATACACACTTTTCTATCTTATTACATGCAATATATACTTTCCTAGCTTGTTACATTCTCATCTCAAAAAAAAATGACAATATTTCTATTGTGGCATTTCCAAAAACTGGATTTTGATGTTGTTTCTATTAAATATTATATCCATTCTCAAAAATATTTAGAGAAATATTCATTAATTATACATACAATAATTATGTTAAAAATGAATATTTGTTTCAAATTAAATAAGAGAAAGGTTTATATAAGGTTGCAACCTTATACTTTTGAAGTAAGATGTACCTCAAAAATCCTCTAGAAGAGAGTGTTACAGATTAAAAAGCCCTCCAATTGATCTTCTCAACCTTGAGAAATATGGATATAGAAAAAAAAAAAAAGGTTCAAATCCAAGAATGCATCTTGTAACAAATTATCTAGACCGTCTATTTTCAATATTAGTAAGTATGAATAGAATAGCTCCATCTACACTATTTTTAAAATTTTATATTTCATAATTAGAGATAAAAATAGATTTTCAAGCCATCATAAGATTTTTTACATCGAAATTCCATTTTCAAGTGAATTTTAAAGATACACGTTACTTCTATAGTATAAAAAGGGCGCCTTATACCCATTAAACAATATGCATCTAATTAGGACACGGGTATTAATTGGGGCACGCAGGTGGTTGGAAGCGGGACCATCTCCTTATTGCAACTTGGACACTTATGGGGAGTTATGTGCTCATTCACATGACTGGAATTAGGGCCTGGTCCAACAAAAAGTTTCTTTTTGAAGTGGAAAACTAAGGGCTTAGAAAACTAATAAAAGAAGATGAAAACTATGGGGCACGTTTATTTCGTGGAAAATTCGATCTAGAAGAGAATTTTCCTGGTGGGTTGCTATTGTGTCATGTTTTAACTTTGGACCACCACTTTTTCATTTTTGTTCAATGGGAAAGTGGTGAACATGGTAGCACTTGAAAAAGCACTGTGCCAAAACCACTTTATTTTTGTAAAAAGTTATATTCATCATCGTCATCTTGATCACCATCATTATTTGAGTATTATCTCAACTATTTGGAATCAACGATATACATATTTTGATCTGAAAGCTCTTTCGTATATGAAGCATCTTTCACCATAGAAAACTCTCCCAAGAGAGCTTTCATTTCAACATGCCCACAAGAGAATCAGATTCTAAATTGGCTTCTAGTATCTAGCATGGGAAATCCGATTCTAAGTTGTGCTTGTATTGAGCTGTATTCCATTTTTGCAGAAACCAACCCTTCCTAGAACCCTTGTGTGGAAACAACTGCAAAACCGTGATTTTAAAAAACGCCGGGTTGGCACGGAATCGTCAGGTCCGACATAGAAATCGGCCACCTCATGCCGATTCTGTCAATATACTGGAAATCGTCTAGGTTTAAAAGAGAATCAATTTTCTATAATAAAATGTCATTTTGCTACATTAAAAAATTGATTCACTGATCTTGACCAGTTTTTTACCAGTTCACTATTTTTGCATGTATTTTTTTGCCAGTTCACTATTTTTTTCTGCACAGTAAATTGGTAATTCGAACCGGTTTTTGTGATGCCCAATCCTAGTCAGTGATCCATTTTTTAAAGAGAAAATATAGAATGAGACAATTTACTGGTCACATTAATCTTGATCATTGGATGTGAAATTGGATGGCTGCAATTATTCCGTTGACCAAGCTCAAACTTCAAAAGGTAAATGGTTTCATTGTATACAATCCCTTTTTTCAATCACTGCTGCCAAATAATAAGTATTTGGTAAAACCAACATGGAGAAAGTTCTCGTTTTCGCTTATTCTATAACTAGTAATATGCATGTGCAACTTGCATGTGATATGAAACATTAATCACTAAAATATATTTATCACAGAAAAATATTTTCAATAAAATGTGGTCTTAGATATCATTGAATTTATCATCACAATTGAATAATTTTATGAAATAATTATAATTTTTTGAAAACCATGCCAGAAATAAATAATTCAGATATATTATTTGTGACAAAATACGATTATAGGGAGACTATAAATTTCAAATGCTACTTTAAATAGAGGAATCAATATTGATATAGTGCAAATGAAAAATAGTGCAAGAAAGCTAGAGGAGATGGGATTAAAATTCATAATTAGAAAATAAAAATTACTCAAGTATCTTCCAAAAACATAATTAAATCTTACATATGCTTCATCACATTTTTTTTGCTAAAAATGTAGCATTATGGTTACAAAAGCAATTTAATGTTCAAATAGTTATAAAAATTTTAAAATATAAAAATTATAATTAAAATACATATAAAGGAAAAATTTGAGATGAAAATAAATCTATACATCATTTAACATAAGAATCAAAAGAAAAAATTACCAATTTTCTTTAGCATTCATGATCTATGGGCCTTACCTAATAACATATAAATAATTTATTAAAAAAAAAAGTATTTCCCAATAGAAAGACCAAAAGAGACGTAATCCATTTGGAAATAGCGAGAAAAGCTAGAAGAAAGAGTAACATTAATAAATAAGTTATAGGAAAATTAAAATAAATATTATTATTAATAATATGATTCAATAAAATAAATAATAATAATAGTAATAATAGTAATAATAGCAAGGAATGAAACTTGAGTCGTTGAGCTCTGAAAATCTAGCCTCTACCATCTTGACCCAAGCACATTTCCTAACTATTATTGTTATTATTATTATTATTATGTTCAATTAGATAGATATATAGAGAGTGAGTGAGATCAAACCACTTATTTTCTATAATTAAAAAAACTACATTATAACTTGAAAAATATACTATACATAAATACAGACAAATAACATACATTCTACCTTTCTTTTAGATAAATATTTTTAACAAAGAAACCTGCTAGAGAGAGTGGTAGGACAGTCAAGAGAGCGAGCTTCCTCGAAGGATAAGTTTGGGTGTGAGGTTGGGGTGTGAGGGTTTTAGCTTTTTAAGTGAGAGATGATGGGAGATTTTTAAAGAGAGATTTAGAAAGGGAGAGATTGAGAGAGAGATTTTTAAAGAGGGCGAGAGGAATAAGAGAGAAGAGAGATTACCGAAGAGAAAAAGTTTCTTTTATAGGACGTGTTTGTTTTTCAAAAATTATTCTTTCAAATTTTGAAAAAGTTTTGTTTGTTGCACACTTTTCATGAAAAGTTTGGAAACTAATATTTCAACAAAAGCTCTCTTTTGTTAAAAAGTGAAAGATTAAGTTCCTAAGGTGGGAGGAACTTAATCTTCGAGAACTTTTTTTGTTGATCACTATTCACTATGCATAATATAAATACATAATATTAGTATTATTAATATGATATAATATAATATATTATTACTATAACATAATATTATATAATATAATATTATATTATATTTTTATTTTTATTTTATTAATATCATTTATATTATATAGTATGTATTGATTATATATGATATATAATATAATATAATATTATAAATTTATAATATTATATTATTTTATTGATTTATTTTATTAATATAATTTATATTATATAGTATATAGTGATTATATACTATATGTAATATATAATATTATTATATATTTATAGGGTACGGTTTGCATAGAACCTAGGCAAACAAATTAGAACCTACCTTCATATGGTGTCGAGAAATA
>NW_006500346.1:2692750-2703188 GCF_000471905.2 Amborella trichopoda | reverse complement strand
GGGACTTGACTTTTCTAAAGATCCGTACCGAATTTAATGGTGATCCTTTAAGGTCCTATACATATGGGTGGATGAGGGTCCTATAGGATCATTTCTCATAATATTATAATATTTATTATATTATAAATAATATAATTATTATATTATAATAAATATTATATTATATGTCATATATAATACTAATATAACATTAATAAAATATATTATATTATGTTACATATGTTATATATTTATATTTATATGGTTAATATATATATATTATCAAACACACTCAAAACTTTCTTAACATTCAAACAGGTTATCAAACACAGCAGGTTATCAAACACAATACCCATAAGTTATTTAAACATTTCAAATCATAACATAGATATCTTTCAAAAAAACCAAGGTGCCCAAAGACCGATAAAGAGGGAGATATCGAGAGAGAGAGAGAGAGAGAGAGATTTAAAAAGAAAAGATGAGTGAGAAAGGAGAGAGAAAGGTGAGAGGGGGAGAGAAAACGTGGGAGGTAGACACACATTAATGATTTGTTACATAGAAAGAAAGAGAAAGTACAAGGGAGAGTAAAATGTGGGAGGTAGAGAGTAAATTAAATAGATATGGAAAGAAAAAGTGGGAAGTATAGATATCACACTACAAAAAAGAGTTACATTCAAACATTACACTAAAAAAAAGAGTTACATAAGTGGGAAAAGTTTATATAGAGTTGAGGCTCTAAACAATCAAATTTAAGCTTACCTCAAAAATTTTACTACAAGAAGTTGTTTTGATGCTCAAATATCATCAAATTGATCATCTCGATATCAAGATGTATAGACATGAAAAAAACAAAGGATTTCAAGTTTTGAAAATAATGTATTTTGTAACCATCAAGTTTTAAGATTTTTAAGTTTTCATAGATCTATTGATCTACACTATTTTTTAAGCTTTAAACTTTATAAATAAAGATGAAAATATATTTTAAAGCTATCACAAAGATTTTCAGTATTGAAACCATATTTCTCGACACTATTTGAAGGTAGGCTCCAATTTGATTGTTTAAAGCCTAAGCTCCATACAAACCGCACCCTATATATATTTATATCTTTTTATGCATGTAGGAAGAAAAGAGTTACATAAAAACATCATGCTAAAAAAAGAGTTACCTATATTTAACTAAAAAAAATGTTACATATATATATGCCTTTTTATGCATGTAGAACGAAAAGAATTACATAAAAACATTACACTAAAAACAAATTACCTATATTTATGTCTTAAACGGAAGAGGGAGATTCAGAAAAAAGTCGATTATAAGAAATTAAGAGAGACAAAAATAGAGAGTTCGTATGGGGAGAGAAGAGACAAGGAAGAGAATAATATGAAAGGACAGAAAAGATAGATTAAACGGAAGAGGGAGATTCAGAAAAAAGTCGATTAAAAGAAATTAAGAGAGAGAGATAGAATGTTCGTATGGGGAGAGAAGAGACAAGGGAGAGATTAATATGAAAGGACAGAAAAGATAGATTAATATAGAGGAGAGATGTGGGGAAAAGAGAAAAGAGATGGTTACGAATAAAACAAAACGTGGCAAAAAAATAAGCCAGGCAGTCCTCTCATAGATGCGGGGGAGAGAGAATAAATAGTTATTAATATAGTGAAACACGTCAAAGAATTAACAGGGTAATCCTCTCATATAATATATAACTAGGTAGTATGGCATTTTCAATTATTTTATAATATATGACAAAATAACCTTAGATGCTCAATTCAAACTCCCAAGACCAAAACCATTTACTTTTGATACAAAACCACGTCGTTCATGGACACAAAGTTCAAAACAAAATTTTTTAAATGTAAGAACACAATTTCATCTACTAGATTTCACGGCTACAAATAATTACGACTTTGTACCAAAAATAAATAATCTCATAATATACGAATCCTTTCTTATATATTTAGAATTTGGAGACTTTTGTAGACATCTCTCATATCCCAAATGTGGTATACTCTTTAACTCTTTTGCCATGGCACACACTACACTCTCTCAGCATGTTTGGTAATACTGTGGCATGCACTCTCTCAGCATGTTTGGTGCACTCACTCTCTCTCTCATACCCCAAGTGTGTGGTATACTCTCAAAACTCTTTTGGCATGGCACACACTATACTCTCAGCATGTTTGGTACCCTCTCTCTCTCTCTCTCTCTCTCTGAGACACTGTTGCAAATTCTTTTGAGTGAGGTTAGAGGATTATGCCTCATTTAAATCTCGGGTCCAGGACCTTTCTCACAACCAAAACCAATTATCTGAAAAACATTTACGGATCGGTAAGAGATTGCATGCTACCGATAAAGAGATCAGGGGGCTGCAAAAAGTATGTAGAGGAATAAACCACAGTTTCCCACAACAAATGCTGCTCAAGAACACATTTTCTGCAGCCACCCCAAGAAAAGAACAGAAGATATGGTGTAAGGAAATACATCTCTAAAAAAAAGCTAAACCTATTTCCACCAACTACCACTGGTTTCTTAACTACCACTGGTTTCTTGAGAATTGCCACGTCAGGACCCATTGACAAGCACACCATTGCTCGCACCATCATCCCCAACCTTCTTGGCATAGTATCTTCGGTACAGAGCGTCCACCTCCTTCAGATAATACGTTTCTGGGCTCAGCAAGCTCCTATCCTCACTTGTGACAAACCCCTTAGCCCCATACCTGTGCTCCATAAGATTCATGATCTCGACAAATTTCTCAGGCGAGAACTGCAAAAGATAAGCACATTTTATAAGTACCTCTCATGCACGTCCAGTTTTCTGGAGAGGTTTCTTTATCGGTAACTAGGATAAAGAAAATATGTAAATTGAGATCAGTTGAGAATAAGATAATTGCAAGTTTGCAGACGGGAGTTTATGCGTAGGTATAACTTGTCCAACTGATGCATAAGTTTATGCAGGGTTGCATTTTGATCTAGAAGTTAAATTGCAAGTTTTTAACATGGGGGAGTTTATAGATACATAATTCGTACTCTTAGGATGAAAATTTATACATAAATCAGCTGAACAAATTAGTATGAGAAGGTACCCTAACCTGGCTGGAATATTGCGACATAAAATATGTGTCATGTTAAATTACTCCAAAAATTCTGAATTTTGTTCTTTAAGTTCTTTAATATGTTGGGAAAACCATTATGCAAATTAATCATTCAGAAAAAACAAAAGAACTCATCTCATGTTTGGGACCCCAGGACATTATTGAGGCTGCAGAAGATTCAGATGCAGTGACAAAGGATGATGGCACATTACTACCAGTTTCAAGCTTCCAAGAACATCTCAACATAGGACTCCAGATGACTCGGCAGGGACATCGTAAATATCAAATGCTCAGTCAACACAAAATCAAAAGGGTAGAAAATTCATGTTGCCAAACAAATGGCATATGATTAGTTCTAATGAACGATTTGAACCACAACTCAGGCCTTATAAGATAGTTTAACAGCAAAAAGCAAAGCAAGAAGTACAATACCACTTGTCTAGATTCCAGCTTTCCAGATACGTTGAGCACACTTGCAATATTTGATATGCTAAAAGGATGCTGACCCTCACGCATTCTGAATGAAAACATTGTGGAAGACAAACCACTTCCATAGGAGAACATCAATACGCGTTGACCCACCTGCAAATCAAAATAAATCAAATTTTACTTTTGATCACATTCAGTGAAAGGGAATGTTCATCAGGGAATTGCATGGTGCCAATATTGCAAACCAGAACACATGAAAAAGAACAACCAGGGAGAAATACCAAGGATTCATGTTTATTATGAACAATTGATGCAAATGCCGCATAAAGGGATGCCGTGTACATGTTGCCCACTTGTTTTGGTAGCAGTGTCGACGGCTGCACTTTCACATCGTACTGGGGCTTTGCGACTTGTTGGGTCACCTATAAATCCAAATAAACAACCAAGCAGCTATTGTGTTAATAAGTATCGATTTCAGAATCCAAATACACATCTCTCTTGCTGCCCCTCCCTACCTCTCCCTTGCATTGAGATGCATGAGAGATGGGAGGAACATGGACAATAATGTGAATAGGGGGAAGGTAGCTTTTGATGAGACATCATTTTAGAGGGGATTAGTCCTTGTATAAGTGATTTAGAGTGGTGATGGGGATTGGACCCCTCTCTCGTGTTGTTCCAATTTCCTATTACGAGCTACTTTTATTGATTGTCTATCTTGTATCAACAATAACCATAAAACAATAAAGGTGCATATACAAAGCTGCAAGGAAAGCAATAAAAATGACTCTTGAATAAAGAACAGCCAAATTCATATCGATAGCAAGGCTTAATTGACCTTCTCAAGATCCCGGCTCTGATAGCTTTCTTCACTAGACAAGGTTGAGAATGGCCCCAATTTTTCATACACGTCTTTATTGATAGAGCTTACAAATAGGAAACAAAAGGAAATAGTATAAGTCAACAGAATAACTATTTAACTAGATAACATTAATGATCTTATGATACATACTTCACATGATAGTTTCCCCTACATACGATATTAGAGACACTATCAGTACCAATTTCCCTCAATATGAGCATAATTCTACCAGTGATGCTTCTAGTACTCAATTAAAATTTTCCTACACTTTCTTAGTCTAACATTCATATTGGATGTAACATACATAGCCCTAGAGGATGGATGTATTCATCACAATCTTAGCCAAAAAGATTTGGATTCCCCTGACCGCTAAAGGAAATGTTAACATTTTGTGCTTTCTAACTATACACAAGCCCTAAAAGTTGGTGCAGGCCCAAGTGCACATGAATGTGGATGAGAGAACACACAAACAGATATTGAGAAACACGAAGGAAACATCATATGGACTACATAAGACAGGTAGAAACCTGCCATTCCTCAAAAAATCGTTGAAATAAAGGCGGGCGAAGCTCTTCTGGACAAGCTGCACAATCAAAGTATGAGACAATTAAAAACATATCATTTAATCAAACAGTTGAAGTAAAAAAAATTTATTAAAAAAAATTTTGAATTAAAAACTGTGCCTTATCCAGTCATACCTTATTATATGGAGAATGAAATGCAACATAATCAGCATCAAGAATTGAAAATTGCTTTCCCTCCAAATCCTCAAACCTGAGAAAAGTTGCACAATGAAAACATAAATGGATAATACAGTAAATATATCAAATTCAGTTGGCCAAGGAGATTCTTTACTAGAGTTGACAGAGAATCTGGACAAACTGTTTCATTCTTTCATATTATTTGGTGCTTTATCCCCCTGACATAGTGCTTTGGGTTGCTTTTTCATCTCTAGCCTTTTCCTAAACACTGTCTTTAAAATTTTATACGAGAGAATAATTGACATGAACACCATCTTTAAGATCAGTTTGCAAAAATGTTACAACCAAATCTATGACCATTTATTTTCTCATTAGCTTTTGAAGTTTAGCTTCCTATACAATTTCTTATTACAGCGCAACCCAGAGGAGACAAATATAACATCTATACAATTGTTTTAAGAACCATTAGGATCTTAACCATCTTTACCATCCTGAATATACGTAATACTCAAGTCAGAATATTAACAGAAAAGATCAACACTTCAATGATTCCAACTTACTTACTACAATATCGCTTATAACAAGAGTCAAGTGCCATGAGATAGCAAGTCTGCGAAAGCTTCCCATCAACAACCTTCAAAACAAACAATTTCAATACAAATAGTCAACAACCATCACTGGTTCTACAAAATGATAACAAGGCCATTACGAAACTACATCTCACAAAGCATCCATAATCCATATAAGTGTGAAGAATACCATTATAAACCATACTATTGCTTCTAGAAGCACAAATTACCAAGAAATGATTCATTTCTAAATAATAAAAAATGATCCGTATATTAGAAAGAAAAACAAGCAAATACAGGGTTTCCTAGAAAGAATAAAACAAACTGTCACATAAAATCCAAGAGTCCCAACATCTTCATATTTTAAGACACCTAGAACTCTAATTCAAGTAAAAGGTACAACAAAGAAGACAAAGGTAAAACAATCTCCACAATTTTAACATTAAAAAACAAGAGAGAGAGGAGAACAAGCCACAGAATGGAGAAAATTTGGAAAATCATCATCCACATGCACTAGGACTTGCAATTCCCACAAGCACTAACACCAAAATAAATAGCATGACAAAAACACCAAACTAAATAATATGATGAACCTAAAACGAATCCAAGAAAGGGACAAAGTATTACTGGATACTCGCTTGCAAGATTAGGCTTGTAAAAATCATAAACATGAGACATATGGCTCCCTCTATATTTGCTTTCAAAAGCAATCGGTGCATTTGGTCCAATCAACATCGCCACAGCGGCAGCTCCTCCTGTAGGTCGTGCTGGTCCTTCAGCATAAACCTAAAACATATGAAGACATTGGTGAACACAAATCTCATTATGAGAAACGAAAAGGAGATAATCACCAACACAGAAATGAACACAAGTATGGAAGACAACAGAAGGGAAGCGAACTACATGTGTTGCATGTAATTGTATCTCATTCAACCAAAAAGGCTTCTAAACAATGTAAGATCAAGCAATACACACTTTTTTTTCCTCCTTTTAAATATTACTAACTATCAATATGCCATGCATTAACTTCCATCTAATTTTACATGACTATATGGAAACTCCAAATGCCTCAAGTTTTGTCACCCTGGCTCACACAACTTATCTGCATGTAAACGCTTTCAAGCGTTATGATCAAAACAGAGTAAGTGAATGGTAGTGCAAAGCCTTTTATGCAAAATTAGTACCACATAACATAACCTGCATTTATAAGTGGAGAGTCATCATGGCTCCTTGATAAAGTAAAAGACACAATCATTGCACTATATACCGTAGTCATGTTTCTCCATGATTATAGGCAAGTTGCATAGGTAATCTTAACAAGCAGACATATCATTAGCTCTTTAACTAACTCAACATTTGACAAATAGCCACTTTGGTGATCTTTTCAGTGACACCCCATCCAAGGTTTATATGCCCGTGTAACCAAAAACTTCATTCATTTTGACCAATTCCACCTCTCATCAGTGCACACACAAATCCAGATTACATGGCAGAATAGTTATGATAAATATTGAATTCGACAAAGGGAAGTGATCATACCGCACTATCTGTGCATACAACAAGGCCATACCGCCCATCCCAAGAGTTACTCTCCACCCAATTTACACAATTCAATAATGCTGCAGTTCCTCCATAGCATGCATTTGTAGAATCAACTCCTTCAATATCTGTATTGCCACAATCCTGACAAATAGAAAACAAGAACACAATACCCCATTTATCAGAAAAGAGAGAGAGAGAGAGAGAGAGAGAGAGAGAGCTAAAGGGGGGGGGGGAGGGAAGGAGAGGTGACCTCAAAGAGATCCATCAGCCATGTCTTTATGGACTTGCTCTTGTCAATAACAGTCTCACTGCCTACTTCTAGGCGACCAATTTGTTTTCGATCAATTTGGTATTTCTCTAGAAGGGATGACACAACTGTCATACTGAAATATAATTGCATCAGTAATCAAATCATTGTTGTAGCCAGATAAATGCTACTAATTTTTCATTTCATTCAAGAAGATAATGGTCATAAACACATTATCCTTTCTCCTTTCTATTAGTGCATGAAACAAGGCCAAACTTAAAATAACAGAAAAGCTTGCCATATATATCAGACAAATTTCAGTGTGGTGAGACACTCTATAAAAAAGATAGATATGGTGACCTAAACACAAGAATGCCATCAAAATAATCAAACTAATTCAAATATCACCAGTAAGGTCAAAAAATTGAGTACTGCCCCACTTAGAAAGTCCCAAAATAGATAGCATCCAATCGACATTTAGGATCTTTCCAAAGGAAATAAATCAAACTATAAACAAACACTTCAAATATAAAATAAGCAACAGAGCTCCAGCTAAGTAAAGACATCAGTTAGTCATCACAGACCCAAGAAATATGGTCAAACCCAAGTTAGACTGTTAAAAGTAGAACAATAAATTGCAATAGAGCTCAATAGGGTATCAGACTTCAGAAATTCAGGGGCCTTAGAACAATGGCCAGCCCAGGTGTGCACATATTTCTTCACCTATTTCTTCAAGAATACTTGAAAACATATATTAGAGAATTACATCACATGATGCCCTCAATGCCAGCTTTGGAAATAATTATTTAAGAGGAAGGCTCATGCAGATAGTAAAGCCATGCTTTCTTCTGATCTGACCATGCCCTTCTTTTAAATCATAATAATGCGGATATACTCAATAAAATTTTCATCTAACAAATTTGGAAATAAGTCATAAGCAAATAAGCCAATCAGCATATAAAGCATACGATAAACACACATCCCCCATAAATGAAAAGAAAGCAGAGCATGAAGTACAGTTCTAAGACCTCATGGAAATAACATCTTCCAACTCTGTACAGAAAGCCATGCAATCCTGCCCAAGTCCAATAGTGTATTTCCCTTTGCTTGCTCCATCATGGGCTTCCAAGGATTCCTATAGTTGTCCATGCACAGAATAAGAGAATGCTTGAGAAAATTTCATTAATTAACGTCAAAATTGCAAATTTAACTAATTGTTAAATTTTGCATCAGAGATTAATAGATAATAACAATCAAGGAAAATATTCGGTGAGCAATTAGATATCTATCAAGTAAATCGATAAATAGTTACATATTTAATACCTACACATGATAGATATGTGTATCTAGCAAAAATACTGAACTTCGAACTAGCAAATACATAGAAACCATAGTTGCATATACCAATTAAATCATTACATCAACTGTTTAAACTGGGTATAGGAAAGCAGCTAATCCACAAAGCAATGAAAGATTCTTTATGCATTTTTTTCTTTTCAGAAGTCAATATAGTTACAAATATATAAAAGAGATACTTCAAATATAAAAAGGAAGAGAGTACATAAAGGAGAAACAAAAATAATTTGCATAAAAGAACTCCTAGATGAAAACTTTTCTGACTGATGCACGACCCGAAACCAAGCGAATGGTGATACAAAGTTCTCTAGCTGATGTGCAACCCAAAACACGCTCTGGAAACAAGATACCTCTGCCATAGATTTCCATAGAGCTCGTAATTTTATTTTCCATAACATAAAAGAAACATGCCTCCAAATTACTATAATCCGAATTGACACCACTACCCTCGTACTAAAAAATATATTGGTATGATTCAGAAAGCCAACTCCAAAATAATCATTTGATCGATGCTAGGGTTGCCAAACTTCCAATGAAAATGCAAAGCGTTTCGATGGGTGATTCCTCTGATTACTTCCTGGATACCCTCCCATGTTAGAAAGGTCTACAACTGGTAGAAGAGAAAAAAAAATCCAAAACAAAGAGGTAGAACATCATTCCAAACATGCATCATTTATTCATGATGTCATAGTTATAAATAAATTTGAAACATAAATAAATAAACAACTAAAAGATTATTCATAGGAACATTCGGCATCGACACATCGCAGGGTAACAATCTTGGAATTGTAATAATGAGATTATGCTTATCTTTTAAAAAATTCAGTGAGTGCATAAAAATAATTATTGAATAAAAATATTGTGAGTGTGAGTGCATAAGAATAATTATTGAATAAAAATATAGACAATTTTCACAATATCATTTCTATGAGCTAATAAACTGCAAATTTAACTCAGCCCTAACAGATGCAAATCTACAATAGCTCCAAGTGTGAAGCATGTGGCAATTTTGCACTGGGTAAAATCCATGGTCACATCTAAGAAGCAATGAGAAAACATTAAACAATTAACCACATTCACATCTCTCAAGAATCACATTATTCTCCATAGAAATACTATGATTACACCTTCACTAAAACCCTATAAATCCAATCTCCTAAAAAATTGTCCTTCTTCAATGAAAGCCCAACTACTACATCCAAAATCAAGAAAAGCCAGAAAGTCTAGATTAAACGAACTGAGGCAATAAAAACCATAAGAAAGAACAGTTAATTGAACACAACCAACACAGGAAACAAAGCAGAGAGAGAGAGAGAAACACACACAAACACATGGGAAAATCAAGAAGTGGCACACAAAAAGAGAGAGAGACCACAACAAGAATCGATCAGGATAACAGGATTCAGAAAAAGAAGAGATCCAAACGATATCATATCGAAATAACGACATGCAGAGACAGCAAGAGCCAAAAACAGACCAAAAGAAAATGATCCCCATTGAGAGAGAGATAGAGAAAGCAAGAGCTGAAAGAGACCAAAAGAAAATGATCCCCATTGAGAGAGAGAGAGAGAGAGAGAGAGAGAGAGACCTCAATAGAAAACAAAACGAAAACGGAAAACAAGAAGAGAGAGAGAGAGAGAGAGATATACTAAAGTAGGAAC
>NW_006500346.1:2679442-2692212 GCF_000471905.2 Amborella trichopoda | reverse complement strand
AGAGAGAGAGAGAGAGAGAGAGAGAGAGAGAGACCTCAATGAAACAAACAAACGGAAACAGAAGAGAGAGAGAGAGAGAGAGATATCTAAATAGAAGGGGGCCAAACAAAATGACCCACCCCACAGTGAAACACAGAGAGAGAAGAGAAACGAGGAGAGAGAGCATGCCTGCTGAACGCACGCTCGAGGGAAGTAAATGTCCATGGCGAGGATCCCCACATTCTTCTGCTGCGAACCCATCTTTCTCTCCTGTCTCTCTCTATCTCTAAAACTCAAAGGAATAGAACTCCGGCTCTCCTATCTCTCTCTTAAACTCGAGCTCTCTCTCGTCTTTCTCTCTCTAAAACTCAGGGGAAGGAAGGTGAGGAAGGCAGGGGATTAGCGGCAAAGGGTGGTGGGTACGAATTCCTTGCCCGCTATTTCAGTGCGAGCGTGCCTTCAAAGTCGGACACACGCCAACCTGGATACCGCATGCACTAACAGGTCGCAGGACCTCACTTTCATAGATACACAACCCTAGAGAGAGAAAACAAGAGAGAGTATAAATGCTGTAGAGAGAGAGATTCGAGGTTCAAATGTTGCAGACTCGTGGAACAAATGCTGTAGAGAGAGAGAGAGAGAGTAGAGATGTTTTTTTTTTAAAATGGAGAGGGGTTTGAAATACGAGGCCTGCGAAGAGCAAATGCTTAGAGATACTTAGAGAGACTAAGGAGATGGTTCAACGGATTACGAAAGTTCGAGATGGAGAGAGAAAGACCGGACATTCCTAGAGAGAGAAACTAGATGGCATAACGGACTACGGAAGTTCGATAACGGGCCACGTTCAGTGTTCGATTGCTCGCGCGATCCAATTTGGACTCAGCTGAGTATCCCTAGTTCGTTGGTCAAGCTGGAGGACATTTAAAAAGTTATGAAAATTTTAAAATAAGAAATTTATTTGTAATATATTTTTTATGTTTTTTTGTCATTTTTGCAAATAGATGGAAGAGTTTTGGAAAAGAATGCGTGTTTTTTACGTTTTTCTTTCTTTTAGAATTATTTCTAAAAGGGAAAGTTTTTATAAAGATGCAACCTTATAATGTAAAACTACATGTGCCCTTTAAAAATCCATCGAAAAATATAGTTTTAATATTGAAAAACCCTTTGATTGACCATGAAAAGATAAAAAGATTTTAAGTATCACAAATAGTGCATTTTACAACATATTATCTACACAGTCCATTTTCAAAATTTTCTTATGTTTATAGATCTCTTGATTTTAACTATTTTTTAAGTTTAAAATTTTATAAATAGATATAAAAATAGATTTTGAGATAATCCTAATAACATTTTACATCAAAATTATATACATGATCAAATTTGAAGGTGCACCTTACCTCTATGCCTAATTACCTCTACACCTATGTATGCCAACTGTACCCATTTCTAAAATATCATCAATCATTTCTAAAATATTGATTTTTTAAAATTCATTTTTAACTAAATTTTTAACCTCATTTAGATGTGTTTTTTTTTTAATTTTACTTTAAAAATAGGGAAAAAAAAAAAAACTACACTTTTTATGCAACTTACTCCCAAGTCCCAACCTAATTCTTTCTCTCACTTTTTTCCCCAAAATAGACTTTCTTTGTAAATACCCCCAACCAAATAAAAAATAAAAAAATTACCGAAACTACCAGTCTTTACTTTTACCTTACCCATTCTTCTCTATCCCACCAAAATAGGGGCTCCGGCATTGTGTAAGTGCGGTTCGGCAGTGGGGCTCCGGCACTGTGTAAAGTGCAATCTGGCAATCTGGCAATCGGGCTCCCGCATTATGTAAAGTGCAGTCCGGCAATCAGGCTCTGGCACTACGTAAAGTACGGTCCGGCAGTAGGGCTCAACCACTGTGTAAAGTACGGTCCGGCAGTTGTAAAGTACGGTGCAACAGTTGCAAAGGGAGGTCCGACAATTGCAAAGGGCGGTTCAGTAGTCAGTTTCGGTCCAATAGTTATCTTAGGGCAGTCTGATACTTAGGGGCTCCGACCATGTGATGGTGTGTTCAGGCAATGTACTATGGGGGTCCAAAAGTCAACATCAAATCTGGCTAAAGTGATTTCTGTGTACAATAAAAGTACTTCCATCTAAAAAATAAATTTTTTTCCCTTTGGGGTATTTGCATAGAAAGTATGGTATTGTGTTTTTTTTGTAATTTACCCTAACAATACATGGACTTTGCCCACAAAGTCAAGTAATTGGATTCAGATTTCGACTAGGGTTGGATCGATTGCTAAGTGTGCGGTTCAACCCAACCAGTGTTGAAAACCATGACTATAGGATGGAACTTGACCATAGTCCAATCCTGAGTAGCTGAATAACTCGAGCTGAGTTCCTAGTTCCTTGGCCCTAGTTGGGTAGGTCCAACCAGGGGTTAAAAACGTGTTAAAAAAAAAAAATGCAAATACCCAAAATCTATTTTGGGGAAAAAAGTGAGAGAAAAAGTTAGGTTGGGGTAAGTTGCATAGAAAGCGTAATCTTGCATAGAAAGTCTATTTTGGGGAAAAAAGTGAGCAAAAAACTTAAGTAGAGGGTAAGTTGCATAAAAAGTGTAGTCTTGGGTTTTTTTTATAATTTTTCTTATTATTTATGGGTCGGGTCTAGCTCGAGTGTAGACCATACTTGGTTGAGTTGAGGTCGTCTCGATCCATTTTGTTTGTATAACATAAAAGTAAGATACACCTCAAAATAACTTAAAAACAAACAAACAAAAGGAAAAAAAATAAAGAAAGTAACAAACACCTCAATAATCTAGTGAACAAAAATTGTGCTTATGTTGGAAGAATTTCCTCTTGATCGTCTTAGCCTCTGAAAAGTCAATTTTAAATATTAAAAATAGTGTATATTATAACACATTATTTGAATTATTCGTTTTCAATATTTATTCGGTGATTATAGATTTTGTTTGATCTATACACCTTTTAGCTTTAAAATTCATAATTAATGGTGGAATTGGATTTTAAGATCATATTAGGAGTTTCTGACACTAGAATTATATCTTCTGAAAGGTATGTCTTATTTTGATTGTTTAAAGTTGACAATTTATGTAAACTGCAATATATATAATGAGAAATGATTCTATAGGACCCTCCCCACCCATATGTGTAAGACCTCAAAGGATCACCATTAAATTTGGCACAGATTTATAGAAAAATCAAGTCCCACACCCATATGATAATTTTTCTAGAGATCTGTGCTAACTTTAATGTTGATCTTTTTAGGTCATACACATATGGATGGGGGAGGATCCTATAGGATCATTACTCATATACAATTGACCTTTTCCTATATTGTTCCAATTCTCACCTAGACTCTGCCAAGTCAGTTTTAGATTGGGATCGACCCAACCCAAACCCGACCATTTAGAGACGATTTCTTCCTATGAGATCATTGGAGTCCCAATCTAGGCCAACTTGGGGAGCCCTAAGTTGGCCAAGCAATCTTCAGCTACTGCTGTAATTGTGTTTGGCCCGAAAAACCCAAGATTGAGTTAGCATCACTTCTTTTTGTTCTGTAAAATATGATTAAAATTTTTCGTTAAAGCTTCTCCAAATCGACTTAAAATTGGCCGAGTAAACCGAAGGTGAATGATACCGAGTCCCTCGAAGAGACCCAAACCACATTTTTTCTTTATTTTTCTTTTTTGTAATGTTGCCCAACGACTTTTTGTTATCGCTACTTCACCACCATAAAGAGGGTGCACAAATGCATGGGAGAAAGACACTAATCTTAGACACATTCCTGGAGAGACAATCAGAGAAGACATAAGGACAAAGACCACACAAAAGTTAAAGACCACACACAATACTAAAGAGAGTCCAAAGACCACACAAAAACAAAGAGCTGCGTACCGCCCCAAGGGACTAGAGCCAGGCCACGTACAAATACAAAGCGAGCAAGTGAGGAGAGAGAGGAACGGGAGTACAAAAGCCAGTCATTTTATCACATGTTCGGTCTCTCATTTAATTTCTTTTGGAAAGTATTTGACGAAGAGTAATGATCTCAGACCCTCTCATACTTATGTGTGCAAGACTTTCAAAGATTACCATTAAATTTTACACAGATCTCTAAAAAAGTTATCATATAGGTTTGGGACTTGATTTTTTTAGAGATCTATGTCAAGTTTAATGGTGATCCTTTGGGGTCCTACATGAGTGTGGGAGAGTCTCTCCAGGTTATTTCCCTTTGATGAATCTGGGTCCACATCCGTTATTATGCGAGTCTTGAAATCCAAACCATTCGTATAATTGGACAGGGCATATTTTCTTTAAGGAACCAGGCCGGTTTGATAACTGGAAGGTAAATGTTTTCTGGAAATTAAAAGTTTCTCTTTGCTGGAAAGAAAAAAGTTATTTAAAGAAGTTTTGTGTGTATATATTTGATAACTTGCTGGAATGTTAAAATTTTTAGGTACCTATGCTTTGACAACCTGTTGAAATATAAAGTTATATTTATTTAAATTTTATTAAAATATTATATATTAAATACTATTTTTATATTAGATATAAAATAATATATAATATATATTGTATTTTAAATATATGTTACATACATAAAATATATTATACAACAAAATATTATATATATTATAATATAATATGTTATATTAAATACATATTATATATAATATATATAACATAATATAATATATAATATAGTGTATTTTATTTTGTTTATTGTATAATATATAATATATAATAAAATGTATAATATTACATAAACGCATAATATATATAAATATATATTATATATAATATATATAACACAATATAATATATAACATGGTGTATTTTAAATATAAATATAATATATATAACATAATATATAATATATTGTATTTTATATTTATTCTATTAATATATATTTGTATTATATATAATTCTATAAATATTTATTATTATGTAATTAATATATTATATATTATACAATAAAATATAAAACATATATCATATATAACGTAATATAATATATAATATAATATATTTTATAAATATATATTTATATTATATATAATACAATAAATTATTGTACTAATATTTATTTGTATTTTATATATATATATATATATATATACACACACACACACACGCACGCAGGATAGGGCATAAGGAGCCAAGTTCCTATTTTAAGTTCTATCATTTAAGATGGAACTTTTTTTCTTAAGCAGAAGGGAATGAGGAAGTTCTAGGTGGAACTTCTTTACTGTGTAAGTTCTATGTATCAAACACAACTTGTATAATAATGGGGAAGTTCCTTCTTCCCCTTCCTATTATCAAACATGCTCATAGAAAAGCACAAAATCATTTTTTTTTTTAAAAAGTATATCATTAGACCATTTATCTTTTATACAAGGTGGTCACAATAAATCTTGACCATTGAATGTGAAATTGGGTGGCTGTATTTATTTTATTGACCAAACTTCAAGCTCAAAAGTATTTTTCTCAAACTTTATGACACATCCAGACAGGCAATTGTGACATCCATATTCCAAAAGTAAATGGTCTCATTGTATACAATCTTAAGGGGAAGAAAATGTGAGAGATAAACTCTCCTAAACATGAGGCAAAAAGTATACACTTTGGCTTGTAATGGAGAATCGCAGACGACCTGATACAAATGTTTTGCTGAAATTATGTTGTTTCTTCGGAGATTACACACAACTGAAAGGAAGAAATTGGCAAAAGCCAAAGGCGATTTCTCGCCTTTTCGCTCCTCTTTTGACAATGGCTTCTCTCTGATAAGAATATTAAATTCTTTATTTAGAGCATTTAGGGAAGAGAGTAGCCGAAGAAGAGGCACAAAATGCTTTTCCTCTTGAATTTGGTGTTGATTTTAAAGAAGGAAAATTGTTTCATGCGGGCTGGACCATATTTCTACATAAGCAGTCTAGAAAGTGTAAAGCATCCATCTTAAATATGGATGCAAATAGGTGTTCTATTTGAAAGCAATAGAAACTAACGGTCCAAACATTTTTTTTACTAAAATTAATATTTTTAATTTTTAAAATTATTTATTTTTTCATATTCATGATCTCCATGTAAAGGATTACATGTTTTTAAAAATTAAATCTTAAAATCCATCTCAAAAATAGCTTTATTAAGAGGCTGGCATTTATACTTATGCGGGCTTGGCCTCATAGAAACCGAGTCCTTTAAAGAAACATTAAACTCAAATTGAAATTTAACGAGAGATTGATGAATATGGCGATGACATTTTTTCTGTGTGTAAAACACTGGATTTTGATGTGGACCTTACATTTATAGTGTGAGATTCTTATAGAGATTGCAACCGTGTATAATTTTTTCCTTTTGTTTTACATGGGCTTCCACCACCTCGGGGCTTCTGCGAAATGATTCGAAATTCCAGTACTGCCCTTGCAAAAATAATAGAGAATTTCTATACACGTGAACAACAGTAAAATGAAGAAAATCACGAGGGATACTTTCGGTATTAAAATCATTTAATATAGTAAAGTATCTTTTGGACTGGAGAGTTGAAAAGTAGTGCGCTATGGCCTTTATAAAGCCGTAAATGACTTTTTGGTCTGGGTATATAAAAGGTGAAGACTTTGATATGATTTAAAAGGGCATATATCATATATATATATATATATATATATATGTTGGTGACCTTTTTCAAGCCTTTTGGGACCTACTAGTGTGGACACCAAGTGTGCACTTTAGCAATGGCCACTCAAAAGTTTGCCCAAAAAAGGGTAGGTGTCTCCATGTTACACATGCCTATCAGATGCATGTGATAATGTCTGATTCACATGGGCTCAGGCTCAAACTCAGGCTCAGGCTACGGATTGGACTCATCAAGGTCTCAGAATTGGGATCAGACTCGCCTGTCCCAAGGGTAATTACCTTGTTCGACTCGAGCAAGCCTTTTGAGTTTGAAGAGTAATCTTTTTGGATAATAGGGTTCAAGGGCTGATTTGGGGTGAGTCTTGAGATTTTACCTCCAAGTCTATTATAGCTTTGACCCCGAGCCAAATGGGGAGAGTCCTTAACGACCAGTTTTACAACCTCTGGACAATAATACCCATGGTAAATATGACTTATTTATATTAAAGAAAAATAATATTAGAGGTGATTATGACACTCTTGTAACGGATTATTGTCAAGTAGTGAGATTTTAATACAATGGCACTTTCAATAGCCAGAAGATCACATGCACTAGATTCACTTACTCAAGTAAAACATTTACTAGTATTTTCATGAACTCAAATTTTGGGGGTGTAACCTCCTCAACCTAGCAACCAACCTATGAAAAAGAAAAGAGGATCATACACCCCCTTATGTGTCCCTGAAAAGAATAACATCCTATTATTTAATAAAGACCATCCAATATTAATACAGTCAAATCTAAGTATTTAGAAATTTCCCTATTTTTAAAAGTTCTCATTTACTTACTATAAAGCGGATCCCATACTTTCAAGGGAAACTTATAAAAAAACATCCTAAAATGAATTATCTATGCAACTTACCCCCACCCCAATCTTTTCTCACACTTTTTTTCCCCAACTACCTTTCCTCGCAAACCCCCCTCCTAACCTAACAGTAACATGAAATATGACTAAAGTACCTTCGTTTCTTTTCACACGGCCTTCTCTCTCCTGTTTCCCACAGTAAAGATACGCTCCGACAGTCCCAATGTGCGCTCCGGCGATACTTTGTCTGACCCACAATGCTCCGGCATTCTGATAACTCGATCTGGCAATGCAACTACTCTGGCAGTCACAATGTGTGCTCCGACAGTGCTTTGTCTGACCCACAGCGCTCCGGCATGCTTAGAACTGCGCTCCGGCAGTCTGAATGCGCTCTCCGGCAGTCTGAATACGCGCTTCGGCATTCCCAATGTGCGCTCCGGTAGTCATTTGTCTGACCCACAGTGCTCCAGCATTCTAAGAACGCGATTCGACAGTGAAAATACACGCTCCGACAGTTTGCTCTGACAATGAAGTCTCTGGAGCCACAACGCTCCGGCAGTGCTCTTGAGATTCCACTCCGGCAGTAGTATACTGCCCTCCGACACTACTCTACTTGGGATCCGCAAATTGATTTGGTTTGCGCGAGAAGGGCATTTCCATCAAAAAAATAAGAATGTTTTACCTTGGGGGGTTTTTGCGAGGAAAGGTTGTTTGGGGGGGAAAAGTGTGAGAAAAGATTGGGGTGGGGATAAGTTGCATAGATAGTTCATTTTAAGGTGTTTTTTGTAATTTTCCCTACTTTCAAATCTTAAAGATCCCCCTAAATAGGTCTTTTGTTTAGGGGAGTAGATGTATAGCATGCTCCACAAGAGCACATTACACACACTCTTTCCATTGTTTGCAATACTTTCTACTTATTAAATTTAATCCTTGAATGCTTCATGGCTTGGTTGTTCTTGAATGTAATCACAAGTATAGGAAGTACCCACAAAAAAATTATAACCATAGTTATGGGTACAACTTGAATCATGCCTTCATATCCCAGCCCTAAGTATTTGATTAGAAATCAATTAGCATGAAGCTTTAGAATCTTGAATCTACTCTTTCATTTCAAGAAAGGATATGATCTAGGTAGGTATGGCAATGGACCCGAGACCCGACAATCGGACCCGATCCTGTTTCGGGCATGGGTCCAAAAATTGGACCCCGCAGGTCGGGTCCGGGTCCGGGTCCAGGTCCAAATATTAGACCCGAACTCTATTATTATTTAAATAATATATGAATATATATAACTATATATTCTTATTTAATAATATTTGAATAAATATAACTATGTATTTTTATTTGCAATATTTAAATAATACATATATAAGTTTAATATAAATATAACTATTTATTTTTAATTTATTTTTGGGTTGTGTCCAATCAGTTCCGATCTGGTCCCGGTCCAGCTGGATCCAAAACTGACGCGACCCATTGCCACCCCTAGATCGAGGGGTTAGGAGGGTCATGCTCTCCCTTACATGACCATCCGATGGTGAGTATACATGATGAAAAAACACAAGAGTTCTAACAAGAAAAGAATTAATGTCTCGATAAAATTTGATTTAGAGGAAAGGTAATGTACACTTTTCTTTTTAATGATTGTTAGATTTCTTTAGAAAACGTTAAGATGGGAAATTTGTGATGATTTATGATAATTCAGCCATTCAATTGTTCTCATGGTTCTTCTACTTTTTGGAGCATTGTTCATTCATATATAATGAGACCATTTACCTTTAGTATAATGACCACAATTAATCTTGACCATTGGATGTGAAATTGGGTGGCTACATTTATTTATCAACCAAGCTCAAAGTTCAAAATAATTTTTTTCGAACTTTGTAACACACTCAAGCTATCAGATTTCAGATCAGATGGCTGTAAGTAATTATGATCTCCCTATATCAAAAGTAAATAGTCTTATTGTATATAATTCCTTTATCTAGTACAATCACTTGTTAACGATCTAAAAAAAAAAAATCCAGTGGTTCCTCGTTGCTAGGGTTTGGCAGTGGCATTGTTTATTTTCAGTGAGTATTGTAGAATTCCGAAGGAAATATATTTCAATGATTATATGACTGTAACGGCATATAAAAAATCTATATTCAAGGTGGATTGAGGACCCAAAACTCGACAAAAATCATTTGAGTTAACCTCCATAATAATTAATTAAAAAAAGAAAGAAACATGGATCTGAAGCTCAAAAATGCTTCTTCTTCTTCTTTTTTTCCTTTTTTTTTTTTTTGCAATATCAAAATATGTTTTGGACCATCCGTTTCACGATTGTGACTGTAATGGATTTTGAATTTGTGATTGTAGTCGTTAGAATACAACCCAAATTTTATGTAGGCCAGACCAATTTCTAAGATTAACATATACTTGAAGCAACATTAAGGAGTTTTCTAATCTAATCCTTCTTATTCTTACAGATTTTGTGCATATTTAAAGCCATAAGTCATTATTTGTTTTTTTATGTATTTAGTTATACTCATGGTGTGAGTCAGGGTATGACCTAAATAGAGCGAAATGGTTGAAGAAAATTCATATAACCTATCTAAATAGTTGAAATAAGACTTAGATGATGATGAGGATGATGATTCATTTGTGATAATTTGTACGTTTAAATAATGAACCCCTGGGCTTAGGAAAACGTGGTCTAATGGACATTTATTTATTATTGGATGCTTTTTTTAACATGTGTGGTTTGTATAAGGTTGCAACCTTAAACAATCTAAGGTGCACTTCCAAATTTTATCATAAATATACTTTTTCTGTAGCAAATTCTTAGGATGGCTTGAGAATCTATTTTCATCTCTAATTATAAAATCGTAAACTTCAGAAATGGTTTAAATCAAGTAGATCTATAAACACTTTAAAATCTTGAAAATGGACGGCCTAAATAATATATTATAAGATAAACTATTTTTAGGACTCGAAATCTTTTTTTTCTTTTCATATTCATATATTGCGATGTTGAGATGACCAAATAGAGAGTTTTCCAATACCAAAACAAACTTTTATAATAGATTTTTGCAGTATCTTAATTCTACATTTTAAAGTTGCAACCCTCATATAAATTTTTTACCTTTTTAAATGTTTTCACTTTCACTGCACCCTTTTCAGACCACACCTAACCCCAACACCACCCTAACACCTACCACTCATAAACAATGACAACATGAATCTTGCATTTAAAGAATAATACTTTCCGGATCTTCAAAATTTAAAGAATAATACTTTTCGGATCTTCAAAAGATAAATGGTTAGAACGTTTTGGTTATAATTTAGTTACATTCAGGCAGAGGATGGGCCCATGGAGTGGGGGATTTGCTTATTGAAAGAGCTTTTAAATAAGCCAAAAAATGTTCTACTCCATCGGGATTAGAATGTTTATTTGCTCCCTCAGGTGAAAATCCATTTAGAATTATTTTAGGGCTTCAAAATTTTGGGACGTAACCTATTCAACCTATAAATTAATCTCAATAAAAGTAAAAGAATCTGATCGTGTCTTCTATGCAGTTGAAAAAAATAATGTCTTAAGATTGAATAGTGATTATCTCAATTTTTAGATGGTGAGATCTAAGTGTTAAAAAACTCAAAGTTTCAAATTCTCCTTTTAAGAATAAGAATCTAGTAATTTTTAAGGGACTTTCAAATTTTTCATAGGGAAACAAATCCTCCCAAGTCTTTATACGAGGGAATAGAAGTAAACTATGCTCCTTCGGGAGCGTAGTATATGAGCTCTTTAAATAAACATCTGTCATGTTTTTGTTTCTTGTTATAACTTGTGTAGTTGTTGGCACGTGCCTCCACCAGAGTCACTCCCACATTGATTAAAAGTTTCAAGACTCCAAGTATAAAATATTCAAGGAGAATAATTTGTATAAAATGGTCAAGGAGAATAATTTGGGGATAAAAAACTTTGATAGATGTGACCAATTTGAAATTTTCAAGATTTAGGACCCAAACTGCATCCAAAAACATTTTGGCCAAGAAATGATCTTGGAAGAATTAAAATGAATGGCCTAGTAAAATAAATTGTTTCGAGGCTAAAAATTTGACTTTTTTTTTTTTTTCTTATATTCATGATTGTGATGGTATGCAATAGCAATTGGAAATCGCCTAAACGAATTGAGAATCTATGATTTGAATTCGAAATCAATAGTGACAATCCTATTTGTAACCAAAACTGAGTCATTTGGATTTTGATAGACTCACCCAGTTCTATTGGAGAACGTTAGGGAATCGAGGGATTCAAATATGTTGAAGCAGATGATTCTCACCCATTTTATTATATTATTATTTTAAATATATATATATATATATATATATATATATATATATTAAAAATACTATTAAAATTCTTTTGGACTGATTCGCTTACTGGTTAGAATGACCCAACCTAATACACGATCCATATCCATATTGACCGATGCATACTCCCGATCTGGGTCTTAAAACTAGTGTACATGACACACTTGCAAATTTTTAGAGCCAGATTTTACCTGCAAATATATTTTAGGAATATGAATTCAATATGGCTAGTGGTGCAACAAAAAATTAGAAGGCACGGTTTTGGTGCGTAACCGGATACTCACATTTAAATATGGCCTCCTTTAGAAACCCATCGTAGAGTTGGCTTTTGGATTTATATTTTGACCACCATAACCAGAAATCTAAAAACGAAAAAAAAAATATTTAAGCCTTAAAAATAAACTATCTTAAACATTATTTTTGGACTCCATATAATTCTTGATAAATCATTATGGATTGGTTTTTGAACGACAAAATCACAGAAATAGAGAGAAAAAATTTGAAGGGACTAAAGATGCGTGTGACGACATAAATTATCTAGAATGGAATTTTCGAAAGAGACCCTATTTGATCGGGACCTAGGGTTAAGAATTTTACGTTTCAATCTGAAACCTGAATTTTGGATCTGATTCAGATTTGGGTAAGGATACGGATCCAAAATTTAGATTTAAATAGACCTGATTTTTAAAATGGTATAATATATATAGGAAGATACTGATGCTAGCCCAAGGGCTAACAGAAAGATATGAGCCCAACGGCCCAGATTGAATCTGAGCCGATCTGACGGTCACGACCTTATTTCGTGTTTTAATTTTAATTTTTTTCTACAAATGTAAATCACTTGAAATTTTAGGCATGTATTCTTCACATCAAGCAGCACCAAATAAAAATATATAAAAAAATAATAAGCAAAAAATAAAATTGATCAAAATATCCCCGAAATTTT
>NW_006500346.1:2653965-2666129 GCF_000471905.2 Amborella trichopoda | reverse complement strand
GTACCGGTACCCGTAAACGTTACTAACTACGTACGACGTACGTAGGTCGTACTATATGTAGTAGTTAGGTACGTACTACCTACTTTACTTACTATATATATATATATATATATATATATATATATATGAGTGTATACAATGAAAACATTTACCTTTGATACAAGAAGGTCGCAATTACTTATGAAGTTTGAATTTGGTCAATGGAATAAATGCAGCCATCTAATATCACATCCAATGGTCAAGATGAATTGTGACTACCTTGTGGCAAAGATAAATGATCTCATTACATATTCTCTCTCTCTCTATATATATATATATATATATATAGTTATATATTTATTAATTTATATATATAATTTTAAACTTTAAGAATAGCTAATATGAATCTTATATATAGCTTAGATCTAGATCTGAATATTTTGGATCCTGATCTGAGTTCATCCAGACCCAACAATGGGGCCTCATTTCAACTTCTATGAAATTTAAATGTAATATGTTGTTTTCGCTCCTTAAACTTTACTAAAGAAGTATAAGAGATGGGAAAGGTTTCTATACTTCCCCTACAACATAGAACATCTATGCTTCCCCTATCATCCAGCCATCCAATTTTGATCAAGAGAGTCACTCACTGTTTGATTTTAAATCCGACATCTCAAAGTATTTTATTTTTAATTTTTTTTTAATATAAATTGTATGAATATGAAATTTGGTTTGGTGTCAAAATAGTTTATAGAAAATTATGAGTGCCGCAAGGTCGAAGCAAGAGCTTCACTAGAGGTTGCAATGGACCCAGTCCCGAGGGGTACGCAGTGTATCTAGGTCAAAAAATTGGATCTGACAGATCAGGTTTGTGTCCAAATCTTGGACTTGAATGCTATTTGTGTTTGGATCTGACCAGATCTGTGTCCAAGTCTTATAATATTTGTTGAGTCCCAATATATAAATATAGTTAAATATAGGGATATTTTAAGTTTTAGGTTGAGTCCGATTTGGTCTGGTCGGGTCTAGGTCTAGGTCCCATACTATATTTTTGGGTCTAGGTTCGGGTCCCACACTGTATTTTTGGGTCCAGGTTCGAGTCCGGTGAATTTGGGATCGGCTGACCAGACCTGACATGACCGGACCCCTAGGCTTCACTAAGGCCGTACAACTCGCCATAGATCTCAATACAAAATACGTTCTTATGCTATTGTCCTATAGAGCCCCAAGAAAATTACCAGTGCCGCACAGTCGAAGCACGGGCTTCACGTGACAAACGGTTATAAATTAAAAAGATGATTTAAATGAATTCATCAAGTACCAAATTAATCATCTTTGATATCAATTAAAAAAAAAAAAGTGACTTACACATCTAAAAAGATGATTTAAATGAATTCATGCTTTAAGTTTGATTTCGGCCGATGATGACAAGATATAAAGTTTTAGATTTGATCACAGGTGAATAAAAAATGATTTGAAAGCTTTTAGGCTGCAAAATAAATCTTCACGTGTTTTGATTGTAAGAATAAATGTACAACCCAATGTTCGGAGACTCGGCTTGGGCCAAGAACTCGGCCCTGGCCTGAATCAAGTCACACAGGCCAATCAGACTCACCTAAGTACTGAGCATCGGTGTATGGTTAAAAAAAAATAAAAAAAAAGAAATTTTTTTTTTAAAAAAACCTTTGGTCCTTGAAAAGTAAAAATTAAATAATAATATAAGTAATATAGGCTTTGGCTCAGATTAGGGAAGAGAGACGGCTCTCGGAGCATGGCCAAACACTTTGACCACTTAAAAAACCTTGAGGTCGGGATGGTCGTGGAAGATTAGATAATCTTTTTCAGTGAGTATCTGAGATGCATCTTACTTTTAATGCCACAGTTGTCAAGACCAGATCAGTCTTGGGAATCCGGCTGGTTAGATAACCAACCGATACATTAGCTAGTCTGATCTAAAGTAAAAACCTTATCTAATAAAGTTAATAAAAAATTAATATTTGATTGATTTTGGACGGTTCCTATTTCTTATTGTTGTGATAGGCTAAACAAAGTCGAGAATTTTTTTAAGATAATTTAGATTTTTAAACTAGGGTGTGGCTTCTATAAGGTTGCAACCTTAAACATTCAATTTGTATCATAACATGTAATTTTGATGAAAATAATTCTTAGGATTATCTTAAAATCTATTGTCATATCAAATTATAAACTTATAAACTCCAAAAATGGTTAAAATCGAGTAGATCTATAAGCATATGAAAATCTTGAAAATGGACGGTCTAGATAATGTATTGTAAGATGCACTATTTTTGGGACTCAAAATCTTTTTTTTTATATTCATACATCTTGATGTCGAGATGATCAATTAAAGATTTTTTTCAACATTAAAACAACATTTATGATGGATTTTTGAGGTGCATCTGTAATTCTACATTTTAGTGTTGCAAGTTTATATATTTTTCTTTTAACCTATTATTTTCCTTTTTATCATAGGTTTTTTTAGCATATTGTCCAATTAGTTCTACCGACAATCAAACCAGTTTTAATTGGACCAGACCTTTTACCATGATCTAATTGTGGTCAAGTACATCACAGACCTTCTCAGTGACTTTCATATTTTAAGTAATAGAAA
The DNA here is from genome assembly GCF_000471905.2 of Amborella trichopoda. The sequence continues at coordinate 2,663,521 of NW_006500346.1, read as the reverse complement.
AAAAATAAAAATGAAATATACTTTAAAAGGACATTGAGATACGTGATAGGACACTAAAGACAAAGACATGGACAATGACTCAAATGAAAGAAAGATTAATGTGATATTGCCTGAGATATATTTTTTTTATTTGTCTTCTTTTTATCCTTTTTTATTTTCTTTTGGTAAATATCACGTACAAGTAGTCTTATTACAATAACTCTTGTTTAAACGAAAATAGAACTAGCAAACCTAAAATATTTAAAACCTTGATGCCACGAGACCAATTTTCTTTAATAAAAGAAATAACCATAATTCTTATGCTTGAGAATATAATGACTATATAATTAAAGGACAATGATTCCATGCAACCGTTGTATAGTAATATGATGCAACAACCTTAAAAAAAACCATCTTATGGCCATTTGTTTGATCCAAAAATTGAAATATACACTTTGTTCATTCTAATGAACAGTCGCAAAAAAAGAAAAAATTGAAAGTACAATCTAGAAATTTTTTTTTAGCCCAGTTAACATAGGCTGTTCATTTTGGTGAGATGCTTAGATTAGGCTTTAGAAGGATTTTTTTCATTTTCAATTTTTTTTGGATGGCTTTATTATCATTAGATGAATATTGTTAAAAAAGAAAAAAATAATTTTGAGTTTATAAAGGCTAAGATCTTGAAATTCATAAAATGAATGGTTTAGATTCATTTTTGGAGAGAACTCATTTTGACCATATCTAGGGTTCAAAGTGAACTTTTTTTTGGGGATTGATTATTGATATGAAGAGTGTGTGTGTGTAAAATTTGGGGTCATATAAATACTACAAACATGGTTTTCTAGAAGTGTCGTTGTATTATATTATGATACAACCGTTGCATTCGATCATTGCATATGACAAGAAATAAAAAGAGAGTGTCGGAGATTACCTCAACCAAGCTTATTATACTTCATACCACGTCACCACCATCTGATAGCGTGAGATCAATGATCAACATTCAATCTCAACCAGGAAAGCAAGTTTAGACCAAACTCTCTAATAGAATAATGAACTCTTTTATCACAAATCTCAAAACCCTTGACTAAATCTTCTCAGCAACCTAGTTTGAGAGAGATGCTACTCTTTTCTACTATAACCCAATAGTCTAAAACCTCAATGAGAGATGAGAGATCATGAGAGAGTTGAGATAACCACTATGAAAGAGATATCAAAGATAAGAGAGTGAGGCGTGCCGCTTTGGGTCTCTTAAGGGAGAGAGACACTTTCTTAAAAGAGAGAGATATATTATAAGTGGGGTGTGCCCCCTTTTGTGGGATAAGAGAGAGATGAAAATTAGGTGTAAGAGATAAGGTATAGAGATTTTTTTTTTTTTTTTTTTTCTTTTTACGTTAGAGATTTGGATAGGGATCAATCTCTTTTTTGTAGTGCTTGAACAATATTAGGAGTTCTTAGGATTTTTCGTGGCTTGCATCTTCTTGTGAGATTGAATATGAACTATTGACTTTGGGTGACTTGTGGGGTGAGAGATTTGAGCCCTTCATTTCATAAATGTGCTATCAATATCATGTAAGATACTAGAACCTTTATCCCCTATTCTTAAACTATTTTTCCATCAATAGAAATTAAATAAAATAATTCCATCCACAATATAATGCTAACCAAAATTATGCACAAGCCTTCTTATGCTTTCCAAAAATCCTTGGAAAGCTTCCTCAAGGCAAAATCTTTTCAAAACACTTCAAAGTTTTCTCTTCAAACTAAAGCTTGAACTAATACAAGGAAAGTTTCATTAGGGTGGGGCGTGCCACCCTAGGTGGTACTTCATGAGCCACCCCCATATAATGGTGGACCCATTAACATACTGGGCCTCCTATGCAATATTAAAATTAATTATATGATTTTTAGAAATCCATAAAATCAAAGTTGAATATTTAAATCAATCTAAAATTAATATTTCTGTTTTTATAAATCCAAAATTGATAAATAAAATATCAAAAGATCTAGAAAAATTTAAATAATAATTCTAAAAATAATATATTATTAAAACAAACATAATTAAATTTATTAGATGAGAAAATGATCCATATGACCTAAGAACTAAATAAATAAACACTGAGGCACTCCACCTTCAACTGTGGACTACGGTCTATACTTCTTTATCAAACCGACCTAGTTTTCTCATGACCCACAGTCTATGCAGGGGCTCATTAGTGGGTCACCAAAGTCTGGCTGATGAACCAAGTGGTCGTAATCCCAATTTGTGATTTTATTTTTTCCCTAGAGACGTACCAATGTCACCTAGACTTAATGCGACCACAGTTCATATGACGCATAGGGGTATCTCTCGCATATGCATAAGCTTCATCCTGAAAGGAGGTTCGCTTTCCCAAAACGATTATTATATATGTATGCCAAGTGATGGTCTGTGGATGAAGCTTTGGCCATCGTCTTTAAAGGCTACCATAACATACAAGGGTCATACAGTTCATCGGCTCACTCATCCTGACATACTTCGATTTCATCAAGGGATGACCTAGTAGAACCCTTATCGGATAGTTTTCTATGTCCAGGTAACATAATTTTTTTCTAACTGATTGGCCTAGTTCGTCAAATTTAATCTGGTATCAGCAAACATCGTTTGCTTAGTATGGCCTATGAAGGACCACACTTTTACTGAGTCATGTTCCATTATATCAAAATGTTTATTACATGCACTCATAAGACAGTTAATGACCACACTCACCCAACATCAACAATATGAAAACTTTAAAGTTCCAATAAAGAGGGACACTTACTATTATAAAACAAGGGGCTACAAATATTAACAAACCATCAAGGATAAGGGCATTGGTGTTTGTTTATTTCAAAGGAATGGTGTTTCTTTATTTAAAAGGATTTGATGTTTGTGATTGCGATTTCACTTCATGTAAATGGGGAGAGAGAGAGAGACCACTGGATGTGTGGAATATGGTCATTCCAATAACTATTGGTTAAGGTATTGTCTATAAAGACATCATTTATCTTTTATACATGGAGGTCACAATTCTTCATACTCATTAGATGTCAAAGTGGATGGCTTGGGGTGAGTCACAAAATCCGATAATTTTTGTTTAGAACTTTGTCTTTATTCAATGCCACTCTTACAACCACCTTTAATGTCACTCTTACAACCTCCTATGTTGAAACTTAAGGGACAAGTGACCACTATATACAAAAGACAAATGGTTTATTTATAGACAATCCCATTGGACAATACGATCCCTGAGCTCCAAATGGGCAGTAGTACTGAATAACTTTGAGTTTTTGGTCGTTTTACTTTTACACATGAAAGTTTTATTGGAAAATAACATTCTTATCTCAAGAGCATCTACGATTCCAAAAGTTCACATTAAACACGATTTTTCGTTAATTTTCAAAGTTGTTTATTTTTCAAAACACCTGAAGTTTTTTGAGAAGTGATCCAATGTAACTGTTTTATTAGAGTCCAATGAGACGGTGAGGTGGCTTCATATCAATTGTTAGATTAATCTAAATTCAACGATGAGATGTGGCTCAAAGCTTTACAAAGAACTCACCCAAGAAACGAAAACCAAATCTTCACTCGCCAAAGCTCTCTCCCAAGGCAGAGTGCTCGAACTCATCCTCATAGGGGATCGTCTCCCACCAATGAAAGCAAATCCCAACCCAAGAAACTAGGTACCTCTCTCTTTCTCTCTCTAGCAAATCCTAACCCAAAAACATGTACCTTTCTCTCTCCCTAGCAAATCCTAACCCCAAAAATCAGGTACTTTTATCTCTCTAACAAATCCTAACCCAAAAAACCAGGTACCCCTCTCTCTATAAATGTCCGATACATTAGTTATAACAAAAAGACAGGTAATTCTCTCTCTCTCTAAATGCCTGATGCATCAGTTATAACAAAAAAAAAAGGTAACTCTCTCTCTCTCTAAATGTGTGAATGGGTAATAACCAAAAGAACAATTATCCTCTCTCTTTCTCTCTCTAAATGCCCAACTAGGTGGTCATAAATTTTCATTGCTCCATTCTCAAATCCCAAAGCTCCATTCTCAGTTTTGGGATTGTGTTAAATAACAGTGCTTTTATTTTTTGTTCATTTATAAAATTTAAGTCTATTTACTTTTGTTGTTGCTTAGATAATGAAAAAAAGAAAATAAGAAGCAATTTTGGGTTTGCGTTCAATTGCTTATTCTTTTGTTTTTGAGATTCATCTGCTTCACACCATTTTCTCTATAATAATGGTCCCTTGTTTTGTACTTCCCACGAGAAAAAATTATGGCAAATGCATTTGATTTATGTAGAGGAATCAAACAGAATCAAGTATGGGTTTTTGTTGGTAAAGAGGAATCAAATGGATTCAAAGGAAGTTTTCCGGAAGGTATCAACAAGCTAGACCCATGCTATGACTTGTCTCATGTCATACATAAACACGTATACTCAAGAAATCCATTGGACAGGCAAATTCATATCTCTTACAACGTACACAGTCCTCTGTTCTTGGAACATAAGCTATTTGTTTAGCTTTACATCCATCCCAAGGTATCATTCTAATACATCCGTGGGATCTTTGGGGTAGGCTTGTACGCATTGTGCACACCATTTACATGTATCATAAATCTTTACTGAGTGTGACATTAGATTTATAATTTTTTGCAACATCCTAAATCTTCTATCTGATAGAATCAAATGATCAGTAAATGATTGATATATTGTTGACACCAGACAAATCGGTGTTGGTACCAGAAACCCTTTTTGCAATCCATTTCTGGGTATGTTCATGAGATAGTGCCAAGATACTTTGATACACTTCTTCAGATCGGATGATTCGTATACAATTTGCTAATTAACTGAATCGACTACTTAGTCAAAAAATCAATGAAATTCTATAAACTAGAAAAAATTGATTTTATTTAATAAATGGATCAATCAAATATTTGTTATTTTTTTTATTGAATTTAGAAATTCAATTAATTTCTATTGAATTATTCAATTTCATTTATTTTTATTGAATTTCCTTTCTATTTAAATGAACATTTCTAATAGAATTTATATTTCTTTTAATTAGTTTAATATATAGAGAATTTGGAGAAGAGAATTTCTTACAAAGTTCTAGAATTAGAATAGTATTCCTAAACCGTTGTAATGGTATGATGCATTAATCCATTCCATAAAGAAGTTTCTATTGTGGCATATATATGTTTGTTTATGCCTTCTCTTTCTACTTTATTTCTACTTTAACTTTAATAGAATAGATTTAACTTTTTAATTTAGAAGAATCAAATATTCTATGATATTTTTTTATATTGTATACTCTTGATTACTAGATGCTTTATTGTCTAATTATAGATTTGTCGTATTGGTTCTTATTGCATCTTCTACCTAAGTTCTCAAATTCATTTTTGAATTTTAAGTTAGTGTTTGATTGTGTTCATCCCCATTTTCTTGACTTTTAGGTTGTGAAGCAAACCACAAAATACCTATTTGCAAACTAGATCATGCAAAATAAGGTTAGATTACTACAACATGAAGAACCAACTCATCTTTTATAAGCAATGTAGGTCAGTTGTCTTAAGATTTTATGCTTCATATGATGAATTGTATTAGAAGATCCTTTTGTTGGCTTCTTTTGGTTCATGGTTTATGGTGCTTGTGCTTTATACATTGGGTATTATGGTGCTCATGATGGACTGGTTTTCTGCATAAAGATTTTTACATTTCCCTTTACTTGACATTTTTTTGAAAGCTATGTCAAGTTGATGTTCTCTTAAAACTTATTATCTCTTTCTATAACCTCTAATCTTATATGTGTTCAAAAAATTTAAAAATTGCAAAGTTCTCATGGGAATGATGTTTCATGCACAGGTTATTATTACATACATATTGTCATGATATTGACAAAGATCAAAGTCATGCCCTCACCAATGGTGTTGTCAGTTACAGTGAGATGAATTCTTGGGACATTACTCCTATAGTAGATGAGGATGAGTATACAGTTGAAGATTTGGTGGAAGGTTCTCATTATGTCAATGATGATACTAGAATAATAGAAAAAATTCTATGGTAAAAGTTGTAATTGAATCTAATAAAAGTTTGAAGTTTGAACCATTTGAAGGAATGAAATTTGAATCTCATGAATCTGCGAAGGAGTTCTATAATGAATAGGCTAGGAGGGTAGGTTTTAATATGCATGCCAGTACCTTTTATTATACGCATGATGGAATTGTTAATGCTAGAAGATTTGTTTGTTCAAAATAAGGATTTCGAGAGAAGAAATATATGGACAATGAAAATAGAGTTAAAAGACCATGTGCAATTACTCGAGAAGGGTGTAAGGCAATGATGATAACGAAGAAAATTGACAGTGGAAAATGGGTCATTGGGAAGCCTGTGAAAGATTACAACCATTTACTAGCGAAGCCTGTAGAAGTTCAATATCGATGATCACATAAGAAGATGACCAACATGGCACAACGTACTATAGACATATACACCAGTGCAGGATTACGTCCACACCTTATAATGTCTGTTCTTAGCTAAGAAGTGGGCGGAAGTGACAATCTTGCATTCACTGATCGTCGTTGTCGAAATCACGTTGCCAAAACTTGGCAAAAGAGATTTGAAAAAGGAGATGTTCAACTTGTCATTAAATACTTTAGAAATATGCAATTTGAGAATCATGTATTTTTCTATGTGATGCAAGTAGATGAGAATGGACATTTGACTAGAATATTTTGGGCCGATGCTAAATCTAGGATGAACTATCAATATTTTGGGGATATTGTTGTGGTTGACACAACCTATTTGACAAACAAGTATCGAATGCCTTTTATGCCACTTATAGGAGTAAACCACCATCATCAATCTGTGTTATTTAGTTGTTCTTTACCAGTTGATGAAAGTGAAGAGTCGTTTGTTTGACTATGTAAGATATGGCTTCAAGCAATGTCTGGCCATCATCCAACTTCAATAATCACTGATCAAGATCTTGCAATGGGAGTAGCTATAAGACGAGTATTTCCAAATACTCGCCATCGCTTTTGCTTATGATACATTTTGACGAAAGTACCAGCGAAGTTGTCTCATGTATATGCAAAATATGGAAAAAATTTTAGTGATGATTTTCACAAATGCATCCATAATTCTGAGACAATACAGGAGTTTGAATCGTGTTGGCAAATAATCATTGATCACTACAATTTAAGAGATAATAGATGGTTAATAAGAATGTATGGCATTCATGAGCAATGAGTTCTGGCATTCATGCGCAACACCTTTTTTGAAGAGATGTCTACAACCCAACAGAGGGTGAGTATGAACTCATTTTTTGATGGCTATGTAAATGCAAAAAGCACTCTAAAAGAATTTGTTGAGAATTATGCACTTGCATTAGATAGTCGATTTAGAAAGGAGAGAGATATGAACTTTGAAACAGTTCACAAACATCAGGTTTTGAAGACTTATTTTGCAATGGAGAAAGAAGCTGCATGCATTTATATAAAAGCAGTGTTTGACAAATTCCAAGAGAAATTGTGTCAAAGTATTGCATATGTTACAATAGAATAAGAGAAATGCCCATTCTAGTATAATGAACTTGAATTGGGTGTTGAGTGGAACAATGACTTCAATGAACAGCAATCTATATAATTTTGAACATGTCTTTTCATTCTTTGCATCTATTTAGTTCCTCTCATATAAAGTGGAAGTATTGTATGTCTTAGATCTCTCTTACAAGACATTAAAACTAATGGTTGCAGCTCAATGGTCATTCAGGTTATACACACACAACATATTTATGCAAAATTGTGTAAAGACCATCCATCCAATCCATTGTTTTTTTTTCTCTCCCCATCTACGGAATATATTAGAATTCACAAGGATAAAGAATAGAACCAGCCAACACTTAGTGAGTAGCAGCCATGTGTAATCAAATGAACCTACCCTTGTTGAAATGACAAAGTTGTTAGAATCACAACTTTACTAATGGAGAGTTAGTGCTTCAATTGTAGCATTCATGTAAAATCAAAACTGTGGTAACAATTCCTCAAAGTCTAGGAAATGAATTACAAAAATGACATTGAAATTTTACAGGTATCGGATAATGCAATTACAATGAACTTTCAGTCCAATGAACTCTCAAACCTATTACAATGAACTTCCACTCCTTTGTGTCGATTATATTGACTATCCCTCTGAGTTTCCAATTGTTTTCATTATTATATTATTCAGACTCCAACCTCCTTCTTGGGTTTTTCATTTATCATGTATATCCATGGCTGACAACTACGATTCAATCGACAGTCTTTGGGCCAGCAGCGAATATCTGAAGTGGTCCCCACCAACTGGATCATAGAGCTTGACGAGATCAACGTAGTGGTCCTGCAAGACCACCAAACGAAAACCAGCAACTGGGCCCTGCCTTGACCCTGAGTAGACAGAATAAACCCAAAAGAACTACATGACAAACAAAACAGAGACGAAATGACTAAATTAACCCTGTATAAGTAGAGTTCAACACATAGGCAAGATACACAATAACCTCATCCTTGTGATCAAGTATAATTAAAACCATCAAATACAAGTAGAAACATCCTTGTGGATCATGAGATAAACTGGCAATAGTGCAATGTGCATGACCTGATGTGCCATATTCAGCCATATACTAAGCACCATTCCTTGCAAAACTAACTTTAAGAATTCACAAATCACATGACCCTTAAGAATGTAAAAATTCGACTTAATGAGCACCAAAATAATTGGACTACTGAGACAATAAAAACACATTTAAGGGGAAAACCAAATCAATTAGAATTTGAGAGACCAGCCCCACATATCAAAAGTTTCCTACAATCAAGTTTCTAAGAAACATAACACCAAGAAACTAAGGGCACAAAGGAATATGACAAAATTGGTGATTCATGGTAATACAAAAAACTTAGTATCTTTTTTTTTCACTCTTTTTAATTGAGGAGAGCAATTTTCCAATCTGATTAATCAAGACGGGTAGCAAGAATGACCCACTTGAGAACAGGGGAAATGTGACTAGCAATTGGAAGGATATAACTAGAATTTAGCTCATTTTTAGGACAAAATTAAGATGTTGTTGGGGAACTGTACATGTGTAATTTTGGAGTGATAGGTGGCCGACATGGTCCTGAGGGCATTACTAGTGATTTGATCTCTAGCCAAGCAGCTAGGATCCTACAGAGGACAGATTGGGCCCCCATTGAGGAGAAAACTGTTGGAACTCGGCTGGTGGAGCTTGTCACTCTCTTTAAAGCAGTAGGTATTTCATTTATGGATCATGGTTGAATCAGACGGTATTTCATTTATGGATCATGGTTGGATCAGACAGTGTGTTTCTGGAATTAAATATCTCATACTAATCAGTCAATCAACAAATCGTACATTTTCATAGAACCATTCCATCAAGTTGAGATATATTAATATATATATCTGATATATAATACAAATATACATTAATAAAACATATATAAAATATGTTATATCATATTATATTATTTTATATATAAGATATATTTATATTGTTAATATATAT
>NW_006500346.1:2621090-2650738 GCF_000471905.2 Amborella trichopoda | reverse complement strand
GAAAAAACGATTAGCCAAAAAATTGCAAACGCTAGAAGGAGGGCTTGAACCTCCGACCTTGTGGTTAACAGCCACACGCTCTAGCCAACTGAGCTATTCCAGCTTTTTGACGTATAGAGCAACCCATAATTTCTTATTTATAAAATTCTTCGAGAAAACCCATCATTTCGTGCCGTTCTCTCACGCTCTCCAAAACCCTAATCATATTCTTTGTTCCACCGTTTCACATTACTGGAATTTCAGGCATCAAGTATGCGTTTGACAATTGAATTCGGGTGAGTAGTTCGCTTCGAGCTTCCTTTTACTAGTCTATGAATTTTTATTCACCTTCAGGTTCCTCTTATTACAAATCTCCTTTTTTTGTTTTTTTTTGGGTAAATAACAGTAGTCTCTTTTGCTCGTTAAATTTTACCAGTATTAAATTGTCTATAATTGGTCATCTATGTAGGATTTTATTGCCTAATCATGAATGATTACTTTTTGTTGTCTCTATTTATTTCCGATTAGTTTCTTAATGGAATCAGAAACACGCTCTTCATTCATTCTGTTTTTTTTGGGGATTGTTCACTCGCAATAATTTTGGTTGATTATTGCGTCTGGGTTATCTGGTTTTATTGGATGTTTTCTAAGAATGTGATGGATAATGAACTTAAAAAAGAGGCCAATTGCTCTTAAAAATTGTATCAGGATTTCATTATAAGTAGGCTATTGATTAACCTACAGCTGCTATTTAATTTAATAGTAATTTTCTTTCCATTACATTTAAGTGTTTGCTTCTTTTTTCCCTTCTTTTCTTAGCGGGTTAGCCGTGTGAAGTTTTTTTCTCGGAGAGTAAAACTTTGGTTTTTTCATATTGATTGATCAGCAGTTTGCTAGTATTTTTTTAAGGTTTCATTGATTGAAATTTGAAAATATACGTGTGGTTATGTCGATACTCAATTTTTGGAAGGACATGGGAAATATGAAGCAAAACAAATCTTCAACTGCTCTACAAGTTTTTGGAGATTTAATTTGACTCAGTGTTTGTTCCCCAAAAATGAAAATGACTAGGGTTTATTTGATGGTAATATTTCTGTATGGCAATTTAAATGCTAGTACGAAGCTGACAATTGAAGCTGATTGGATATTGGAATCAATTTGGTATTGCTTGCTTTTGTTTTCCTAATTTGATGCACCATATGGTTTTTCTTGAGATAGAAACTAGTTCTAAATTTCAAATATAGTCTGATTGTTGAAATTCCTTATGGAAATTGCTTGCCCTAGCTTGTTCTTGTGTACTTTTTATATCATATGTTCACCAACATTTTTCTAGGTATTGTACTTACTCTTCAGTAAGTTGTTCTAACTTCTAAGTCTCTCTCTTTAAGAATAGACGCATTATCCACGTAGTTCCGTATCATGGTTTCCATTTTCATGCTACTTTTGAGGAAAGCATTCTGGAAATGATCTGTTGCTGGTTTTCCAATTCAGATCATATTGGACAACAAGCATTTAGGTCTTCTCTTTGGAATGCACATTAATCCTCTCATGTAACATGTTGTACAAAGATAACTTATTATTTCGTTGTCTTTCTAATTTCTTCTTCTTAGACTCAAACCGAAAAAAAGGAAAAAGAAAAGAAAGGAAAAGAGAAGAATTTTACCTCTAATTGAATTTAGGAGACCAGTGGGTGGAAATTTTTGTTTTTTTTGCTCAATGGTTTGAACTTTGAATCTTCTTTGGTGTTTATATATGCTGTTGAATGTTTTGGATCTAAATATGTTTTAGAAACATGTTGGTTATTGGTCTTGGGGGTGATTGTAGGTGATCATTAGAGGGATGTGACTTTCCAGTGCTTTATCTAGTAGAAGCCTGGGTTTTGTGCTTATACATGACATGATTATATACTATTAATCACAAATCGATAATATAGTCATAAAATTTAATGATTGGGGACACGATTCATTCCTATGTGCAGTGTAGAAAAAAGTGGTGTGCATAGCGCCTATGTGGCTTTGTGGAGGGAGGATGGGTGCCTAATTGCCTGGTCTAGGCCGATGCTGCCCTCCTAGGCGGCCTGCCCCTAGGTGGGCACCTAGGCACCCTTGTGTGTGAGTGTGTCTGTGTCTGGGTCACCTAGGAGGAGTCGCACGTGTTTTTCAGCTGCCTATGTGTAAACCATGCAATTCAATCACTTGTTAACAATTTTGCTATTCTGACATATGTGGAGTTATTCTCTCCCTTTCAGCCTGAGCTTGTGATGCTCTTTAATTTTAATTTTAAATTTCTTAGAGATTCTTTTGCTAAGTTCGGTACTTTCTAGTTACAGTCTCCCTGATACGGTCAATAAGCAAGTATTCTCCACTCCCCAGTATATCTACTAGCTTTGATGCTCTATATTTTCAAACCCCTTTGCTCATTTACAAATAATAAACAGCTAAAAATATGTTTTCATCTTTCATTGCCATTTCTTATAAGAATGCATGTAAATGTCCGCTTTCTTATTCTATCATTTCAAAATTTCTGATGCAGGGGCGGCCTAGAGCTCCTGTTTCAGTCTGTCAAGATACATCAGGTGGATGTTCCAACAAAGACCAAGGGTGGGCAGGTAAGTCTTTTATGTTGACCGAATAAGGTGACCACAATATATTATACTGTTTACTTTTATAAAAGAAGAAAACTATTGTTCTAATGCTTTTGCGATATATTTGCAGCTAACAATGAAGGACTTACTAACATGGGTTAGTGACAATTTGCTCAAGGAAAGGCCTGAAATGTTCATCAAAGGAGAGACTGTGTAAGCAGATAGAACTTAATGCTTTGGGCTGATCCCAAAACTCTTTTAAATGTGTCTTCAATGTCAATTTCACTCTTACGACAAAAGAGAAACAATAGATGATAAAGTACAAAAAAAACTAACCCAAGAGGAAAAAATATTCAAAGTGAAGAAAACTACACCCACAATTAGTTTCTCCCCAATTTTGTAATGCTAACATGCCCAAATGGCTGCATTTACTTCGGCAGGAGACCAGGTATCCTAGTTCTGATTAACGATTGTGATTGGGAACTATGTGGGCAACTTGATGCAACTTTGGAAGAAAAGGATGCCATAATTTTTATATCAACGTTACATGGCGGCTAAATCAACCAAAATCGTCTTTATCCAGCTGGAAACTATCTCTGTCTTCAAATGTATACTATTTTGTTTTAGATGAGGATATATTATTGTATATTATTGGTGGGTTCTATTAGAGCTCTGAAAGCAGCTTTGGTAGGCGTGGCTACGTAGATTGGTTGTATGAGCGTAGCTGAATCATTTGGAGACTCTAGTACATGCTCTTCCTTTGATTTCTGGGCCATCATTACCAGGAGTGCTTAGAAAATACCTACCAAAGGAATTGGCATTTTTCAAGTGCAATACACATATTTCGTTTGGAGTGGAACACTTGCTTGTTGATAGCTAAACTTCATCTAAGCTCATACTTTTCCTTTGAAGGCTGTTTCTTTGTATTGACAATACGGTGTGCATATTTAATGTGTAGTCCTGAGTAATTTGCATTTCCATATTAATCATGGTTGATGGTCCATAGTATATGTTTTAGTTATTGTTTAGTATTATTGAAATTATTGATTGTCAAAATCATCAAGAACTTAAAAAAAAGGTTGAATGCTACCATTCAGGGAAAAGAAAAAAAACTTGATTGCTTGTTTGCCATTCCATAATACTGTTACCAGCTGCTTAAGTTAACTATGTTCCTGCAAAGTGTTTCAAATGATATTTATAGGAGTTTTTTAGGAGAAAAAAATAAAAATAAAAATAAAACTGCTTAGTTAGGGGCAGTTGAAGATTCATATGGGATTCATTAGGAGTCATTTCGAGACTCTAAAACCTACTTGTTTCCAACTACATTCGTGGGTCTAGAATCCCGTAGTTTGAGGTCAACAATTCTTATCCCTTTTGATTGGAGGTGAGCAAAAAGTGGACACGGTTACACAATTGAGGAAGGGATGTTGGGGGATCCAAACCATCTTGTTTTCCTTCTTCATATATATATGGAAGATGGGCGAAAATGAACACTGTTTTCGCTCATAGGTTCGGCACTGTCCAATTTTTTCGGATGGTGTGAATTAAAAGACCGCAACGGACATAGCATGTCCGTTGTTATGCCCATTGCGGTCATTTTTTCAAGAAAAAAAATGCGGGATTCTGCCACGGACATCACAACCCCTTCTAACTTTAACCTTCTATATATATACGACTCTAGGAAGTTTAAAAAGTGGAAGGGTAAAAATAGTTGAAAAAGAAAAAAAATAAAAGAAAAATATCAGGGGGTAGAAAACATCTATGCGCATATTTACTCTCTCTCTCTTATGCGGGTTTGTTTTGTAATGAAAGTAGTGTTGTTGGAGAATATGTAAAAAGCGGTTTGGAATTTTGTAGCCAAGGCATTCTCTGCCATACCTTGGGATTTTGCTGTTTGCATATTTTTCTCTTTGAACTTGTACAACTGATAGTACTCTGTTTCATTAATAACAATCGTCTCATGCTGTGTTTTTAGTCCATATGTTCTTTCTTCTTCCATTACTTCACTGTGAGAAGTTTCAGCCCACATGCCTTCTCATTTTCATGTATTATTAGATGGGCCTACTTATCAAGAGACCATCTCAGTTTAGTCACGACCCTTTAAACTGAGAATGACACCCTTGAATTTTGAAATGGTAATCTCACTTCCCTTATCTAGAAATGAACAAAACAGCTTTTTCCCGTGCCATATTATTTTATCTCTTTATTATTAATTTGCTTTCTGTTTATTCCTTTGTAAAAATACTGGTATGTGCTATCAGATTCAAAATTATGATTATCAAAATATCTGTTCTATTATTCGAATTTACACTTTTAGCATTCATATTCTGGCTCCAAGCCATTGGGACCTGTCAGCCATTTTATCCTTTCTTTTTTGCTGGCTTCAGGAAAATATGTCAAGTTTATTGCCAATATCAGATGAAATATATATGCTCTATAGAAAAATGAACATGCATTTTATTAATAGCTGGGAGTTATCTGAAATCCAGGAATTTGGATGAGCTTAGGGCTTTCATCCAAAATCCACAAGCTTAGATGAGATAGAGAAGATAGTTCACCTTCCTGATGGAGGATAGACTTGTTTTGCAATTGGGTATTTCATCCCAAAGTCATTTATTGCATAGAGTGTCTTCTGCCTGTGCTCAACTGGACACAACATATACAACACTGTAAACATTGGTATATCTAGGGACTGTAATTGAGAATTCACATTCTCTGAGCTTGTTGCAGCAATTTTTCTCCGCTTGAATGTTCAAAAATAAAAATCTCTGTTTCCCATGTTGGAAAACCAGAAAGAATGATTCTTAACTACCTCTTTACAGTGAGAAATAAACAGAAATAAACACAAGTCATCCATGTACCGTAAACCTTAAACTTCAATCATTTTCTGATTCAGACCAAGGTATCTCCATCTCTCTTTCTCTACAAAGTCTGCGTCCAAAAACCTTGCCACGAACGCCCAAAGTCTGTACATGTCTTCGAAATTTGACAAGAAACTAACTGTAACAGTGACCACTGTTACTCCTAAATCAACTTTCTCTCTCTTCCCAGCCAATGTTGCTTCTTGCGCTGTTGCCTCTACGGTCACTTCCTTGTCTTCTTCATGCTTGTCTTGAAACCAAATATTGCACAGGGAACAGTAACTTAGAGAGAGATTGCTTCTATCTGCAAGCTTTTGTACAAGCACCGGTTCTACTTTCTCTCCCTTCCAGTCAAACACATTGAATGCCACAGCTGGGCCTCTGTTAAATTTTATCCTTGGTCCATAAATGCGAACCAGGGGAAGGCCTCCAGCCTCTGAATTAGGGTGTCGAAGCTTCAGAAGTGCGGTTACAAGCCAGTTTACAAGGTACCTCACTCTGCTACTGATCAAGGGCAGGCCTAATTTATCAGCATGGTCTAAACATCTACATTCTATCTCTAAACGTCTTGTCCCTTTCTCTGTATTCTGATGCATTTCTGTCTTTGTAATTGTAGTTTTCTTCTTTTGAATGACAATCGTGTCTTCACTTTCTACTATTTCAGAAGGTGTCTCTCTGTTACTTACGTTTTCTACTGGTGCTCCTAATTGTGGGCTCGCTTCCTGTTCGTTTCTCTCTCCTTGGTGATTAATGGGTTTTAGAGAAAGGGGACCCGAAAAAGAGCTTTCGTAGGATAAATTATCCTCTTCGTGTCGCATTTCTGATTCTAAGATGTGGGTTATGTTCTCTTTGGATGAAGAAGAAGACTCATCTTCCTTGGACCATGACTGGTTTTTTGCAGGCACAATTCTGATAATCCTAATACTTTTCGGTGCCTGCAAGGCCGAAGCTCTGGTTTTATTGACAAAAAGGCAGGAAAAACCAGATGGGTCTTCTCCAAAGACCTTGAAAAATGAACATACGACGAACTCTGGTTGGAACAGAGAGAGACCCAAAGTATCCATGTCCTTTGGGCCCAATGAGCAAGCATCCAAGAGAACATCCCACCCATTTTCCCTTGCTCTACTCATCCAAAGGTATGAATATCTGGCTCCGGAGAGCCGAGATTGAAGGGGAAACACAAACAAGCCCTGTTTCCTTTTCTTTTGTCTCTTCTGATTCACCATGAGTTTTTTAAGCTTTTGAGAATGGATTCTTAAACAAGGCCAAGTGAAGGAGGCTGATAAAATTCTAGCTCCTCTCTTCTTAGAGCTCTCCACCATTGCATTGAGGCCCTCACTATGATAATCATAAACTGTGAGAAGCCTTTTACTTTTTTGGAATGGATATGACTCTGCCAAAAGGCTGAAGGCTGAAGCTCTATTAACAGTGAAGACCATAATGTAATCACTCTCTGAAATATGCAGAAACTTCATAATTCTCTCTCTAATCGATGATTCCAAGTCACCATTTCGGACTTTTTCCTCTGGAAATTGGATTGTTGGGCTTGCAGATTTATAGGAGATATTGAAGAATGGAGAAGCGTAACTCGCAGGGGCCGAAGAAGAAGAAGAAGCAAGCATGCCTGGTTGCTGTGAATGAGAGAAGAGACCAAAACCAATGTAATCAAAGCACACATGGTTAGAGAGAGAAAGGTGGCTGTATTCTTGGGCTCTTATCTGGTCTGTTGTATTAGTTTCAAGGTACTGGGGATAAGTTAGAGAGAAGTTATGAAAACAGTCTGATAGAGAGGGGAGGGACTCATGGTTGGTGAAATGGGTGTTTGGGAAGAGAGAGGAAGTGGTTTTTATAAGGAATTCACGGCATGGGGTGCTTCTATTAGGGTTCGGAGCATATGTTAAGGTGGTGAAAGGATTGAGGCAACAACCATGACATGCTTGAGAGACCTCTGCTGAACATGGAGAGTACATGTTTTTTGG
Organism: Amborella trichopoda; assembly: GCF_000471905.2. The sequence continues at coordinate 2,643,335 of NW_006500346.1, read as the reverse complement.
TTGTTGGGTTTTCTCTCTCTTCCCCTTTTCTGAGATGATTTATGGGTTTTGTTGACGAGATAGATGAAATTTTTATACGAGTGTTGAGGTTGGGGATGAATCTTGTAAATTACGGGGTTTTCAATGGTTTCTGGAAAAATGCTTGGGTTATTTTAGAGATTTTCTGTTATACCCTTTTCATTTTCTATCAACTGTGAGCTTTTCTTCTCAATTAAAGGACCAAATCGCTCCTCCATTATGCTTCATTTTCAAATTAAGGCTTGTTTTCAAAAACAAATTACAGGAACAAATCACTCCTCCATTCTCAAATTAAGGCTTGTTTTCAAAAACAGAGTGGGGGAATTGGGTCGGGACCCATACTATTTTAGAACCGGTTTGTTCTTAATTGATTTCTCATTTGGATCGGTAATTTAGATCAGGAATTGTCGGGTTTTACTATTTTGGAACCTGTTTGCTCTTGATTGATTTCTCATTTGGATCGGCGATTTGGATCAGGAATTGCCAGGTTTTAAAACATTGGTCCATAAAACTATATAGAAAATTGGGGATCAATGTTCATAAAAATATGTCCAAAATTGGGTCCTAGATGGATATGGATCCAGATCCGATCATGGTGCATTACGTGCGCAAGTCATTAGACTCGTATTGGTAGATAATTTTTTTTTTTTTTTTATTAATTTATAAATAACACCGTAAATATACATATGGTCATCCGCCATCCGTCCTCATTGAAGGGTGATGCAGATGAGTCGCATGTGCTCTGTAGAATCCACCATTGTCAATGTGTCAATGGCGCATCTACCCCGTCAGTCGACGATGATCGATGGTGGATGGTTAGTCTCTCTTCCATATACTATACACCCAACATGGATTGGATGAAGAACTGATGATGATTTAGGAACACACGCAATTTTCTAGAGCATGAAGGACACATTCGTAATTTCTTTTAGGAAGAAGGGGAAATAATTTATTTAGTTGCATACACAAATAAGAATATAGTAAACGAGTAAACAAACAAGAAGAAAAGGACGAAGAGTCCGAGTGGTGGCCGGCAGGCATGATGCAGGCCCTTTTAGACTCATTCTTAGGATGGTCCACCCTTGGGACCAAACTATTACAAAATTGCCCTACTTCCACATATCACCATTTGTCCACTCATAATCTCGTGATAATGAAAATAATTCGTAATCTTTGTTTTAAAGTTTAAACTCTAAAATTGAGTTTCACATTTTAACCCCCAGGTTAGCCCAGTGTTTCATAAATCGGCTGTTCGAATTGGGACTCGCTCGAGTTGGACCGGAGGCTCACAATTTTATGCTATTTTTAGAGCCTGGTGTTGCTTGGGCCTCTTGATTTTCTAGTATTTTTTAAGGTCCCTATTTGGTAATTGATAACATAGGAGAAAATGGCACGGTTTCTCAGTTATTATTTTTTCCTTATTTGGGAATATAGAAAAGTTTGAAAATGTGGAGCCTGTCTCCACATTTCGACGCTTTTTCTCAATTTTAGAAAAAACTGTAGGTGCGGAAATTTTAGAAAAAGGGGAGAAATACGAGACCTCTCTCGTGCCCCGTTGATTTAATCTAGCCTCGCGATCTCTCTCCCCTCTAAATCTCTTTTTGTCGACCCGAAGCTTTTTTCAGTTTTCACATACAGGTTACCAAAAGAGTTTTCAGCTTCCAGCCGTGAGTTTTTTACTTCTATTTTTCTCACGCTTCCATTTTCTCATAAATTCTCTAGAAAACCAACTTTCTCAGTTAGCAAACAGGTCGTAAAGAATTCAACCAAAAAAACAGGGCCTAAAGCTTTTTTTTTTTTTTAAGTTAAATATATCCCTCTCAAACTTAAACTCACCCCAGCATTGGACCAATGGGGACTCAGTATAGGAACCATGCTGAGTCGGAACCCTGATTTGATTTTGGAGGTTCAACCCCAATTTTTGAGGTTGAACCCCAAAATAAGTACTAACTAGAGCAAAAGAAATATGGACTGCTTAGTCATTTATCAAAGTAAGCAAGGTCTATTCTGGAATTTCAGAATTATATTATTCTGGGAGTTTGAATATGGGTACCAATAACATGGTAGTGGGGAAGTATCAGGAAAAGGTGATAATTGCATCTGACAGACAAACGAGATGTAGACATCAACGGTTGACTTTGTAGCTTTAAGACTGCGTAAACCGTGCGGACAAATAAAGAGGGTAAGTTGATTGATTTCTTTGTCTAAAGACATAGTTTCCTATTTTCATTTACAAGTTTCAATTATTGTGGCTGCAATTTGTTCAATTTGGATGAAAATGGTATAATTGTTTTTTAAAATCTTGATGTGGGGTTAGTTTTTGATTAATTATTTTTTATAGGGCAATGATGGTGAGACATATGTACATAAGGTGTGAAGCATTGGTGTACATGCTGAAGGAATAAAGATCCAAGTTAAATAAAAAATACTCCTGTATTTTCTTAGGGTACTCGATGAAAAGTTTGACTAGAGGCTATAAGATCTTGAAAAGAGGAAGATGATCACGAGTAGGGATATGGTCTTTCAAAAAGACCTAACTATTGAAAACGTAAAGGAATATGAATAGCGACGAATCCTCAATGTTTTAGAATGGGTCATAGTTCTTCCTATATTAGTACGTGAAGACATTGGGGAAGAGCAACAAGAAGATGGGTCTTAAGAGTCTAAGATGTCGGTTCTAGGTGATGTGGAGCAAGGGAGCAGCCTGTTCAAGAAGAGCCACCTATAGTTGAATTGAGAAAGTCTTCTAAGTTACATAAACGCTCTATTAGATGTCATGCATTAGAGTATGTCCTACACACTGAACGAGGTGGATCAGAAAGCTATCAGGAAGTCCAGGCCGACAAACACAAAGTGTGTGGGTTAAAATTATGCAAGATGAGATCAAATCCTTGCATAAAAACCACATCTACGACTTCGTAAAGTTGCATAAAGCCAAGAAGGCATTGAAATTAAGTACTAAGCAGACCCCTTCAACTTAAAAGAAGAAAGAAGAAATACAGAGAATGCTCTATGGGTTGGCCATAGGTAAGTTTGAGATATGCTATGGTGAGCACGAGGTTTGATATTGCACATGCAGCTGGCATAGTGAGCATATTCATTACTAAATTTGGCAAGAAATACTGGGCATTAATCAATTGGATATTCAGATATCTCAGAAGAACATCCAGAGTGCATTTGAGTTTTGGGGGAGGGAAACTTGTGTTACAAGGGTACGATGTAGACATGGTTGGAGATATAGACTCCAAGAAGTCAATCTCAGGATACTTATTTACTTTTTCAGGCGGAGCTGTTTCATTGTAGTCACTTCAAAAAGGGGGTAAACTGCTGCAAATAGAGAAAATCCATACTAACAGGAGTACATTAGATATTGATGAAAAAGACCTTGACCAGAGAAAAGCAAAAGTCATGAACAAGCATCGGTGGTATTGGGATAGGAGGGGGAGATTGTTAGGTGTCCCATCCATAGTTGGAAGTAGGGGAATAATAATATATCGGCAAACCAAAATATCTATAATAAATTGGTTTTATTTGAAAAGTTAGAGGAAAAAATTGGGTAAAAAATACATATTGCCAAAATATAATGTAAGTTAATCATAAATATTTCAGACTTTGCTCAAAAAAATAGAGTGAAAATATCATATATGTAAAGATGACACAATATAGGATTATGATATGCAGTTATTATATAGATACATTAAAACATTGAATAATAAATTTATGGCTTTACCTATTATCGTTAAAGCAACGACAAATTTTTTTGTGTGTATTATTACTCTATTGTTACAACGCAAAGTGTATCATAGATTTATTGGGAGAATAAAATCCAAAAACTAGGAGTACATTAGTAACTAATAATAACTATAAACGATTTAAATGAGCCATAATGGCAGCTTTGAATTTGGTGGCTTGTATTGTTGCCATAATGGCAGATTGTATTACCATAGATTTATTGGGACCAAAAACAAGAAGTACATTAATAACTAATAATAACTATTTAAATGAGCCATAATGGCAGCTTTGAATTTGGTGGCTTGTATTGTGGCCATAATGGCAGCTTGTATTATATTCAAATCCCTTCCAAAGTAAAGAATTCATGCGAATTTTAAGATGAGAGAATGTATAAGAATTAACCTAGGCCAATAATTACCAATAATTTTACACTTCCAACTTTATTACAACTACTATATGGCCAATAATTTCCAATAATTCTCTACTAAGAATCATTAACTTCAAATTTCAAACAGCAAAATTAAAAGTTTCTAATGGGTATTTATAAGGGAAAAAAAAATATCACGCATAGTAAACGAGAAAACAAACACAGAATTCAAAAAGAAAATAAAAATCACGCATGGTAAATGAGAAAACAAACATAAAATCTAAATGAGAAAAACAAACACAAAATATGAATCCCATGTTTCTTCTAGATTTACACCACAAGCTTCAAATAATCCTGAATGATATGCAGTTCTGCTATATACATAGGTTTTTAAGTTTAATGTCATTATATAACACATAAGAAATAGGTTCAAATCTTCTGAAAAAATATGTTATATCCAATGTTCCTGTAATGTTGAATATTTCTAAGATAATTACCATTATAAATGTTATAAATGTGTTATTTTTCAGAAACTACAATGAATATTAAAAAAGAAGAAGATCACATTAGTTGTCTTTGTTATATCCACTGAATAATGTAGGTTGTGTTGCTATTAAAAATAATAATAATTATTTAATTATCACATCCATAACCGATATTCGAGTAAGCGGCCAACACCATTAGATAAAGGCATAAACACCAACTCCATATGTACTGTTTTTTGAACCCTGGTTGGACTAAACAAGGCATCGGATCAATTGCTTTCTCAAAATCTATAAAATATCTTCAATGTTATTCTTTACATTCTTTTCTAATGCTCCTAATTTTTAAAAGTGGTGCAGTTGGCATACGGATGCGTCCGTAGCTGTAAAGGTAAGGTGCACCTTCAAATTTTATCATGGTATATAACTTTGATGTAATATATTTTTATGATTATCTCAAAATCTATTTTTATATCTAATTATAAAATTTTAAATTTTAAAAATGGTTAAAATCAAGTAGATCTATAAACATATCAAAATCTTGAAAATGGACAGTGTATATAATCTGTTGTAAACTGCACTATTTTTAAAACTTAAAATCTTTTTATTTTTCATAGTTATACATCTCGATCAATCAAAGGGTTTTTCAAGGTTGCATCCGTAGTTCTACATTATAAGGTTGCATCCTCACATAAACTCTTTCCTTTTAAAAGTAATCTAAATTCGCTGCCCTCACCACCCTAAGGGCATATTCGACTTTTAGAACACACGGTCGCAGAACTCACAGGTGCTAACGGTTTTGAAAACCGCATCGTATCTTCCAGTACTGTAATACTTTCCTATTTGATAACCGAAAGAGTGAATACCACAGTATCCACTTTACCTTATATTTGAAGCTAAAAGAGTGAATACCACAGTATCTACTTTTTTGATAGACATGATTTCTAAAACAATAGGTACGATTTCTAAAACCATGTCTTTCAGAGAACCAACGTACCCTCAAAGAAGCAAAACTTGCGGCTTCCATGGTCCATGAGGGAACTAAGGCTCCCAAAATGTGTAGCACTCCATTTTATCAAACAAGAAAAGAAAATGGTACATAACCAGAAAGATGCAGTTTTCAAAACTCACTCCTAGAAATCAAATTGCTGTAAAAGTCTGGGTCTAAGTCTTGAATTTTTTTAAAATATTGTTTGTCTACTTGTTTTTGGAAGATATATCAAAATTTGCTTAGAGCAATTGCCTGGTTCATTGCTGAAAATATCCATGGAGTTTCTCATATAAAGATATTATATCGAGAAGCAAATTAAAGAGGATTGCGTACACTATAAATTTTTTAAAAAGAAATTGTATGTTATGAGATCATTTATCTTTATCACAAGGAGGTAACAATTATTTTTAGCCATTAGATGACAAGTTAGATAGCTTGAGTTATGTTATGAAGTTTGAGAAATTTTTTTTTTGACTTTGAGTCTAGTAAACGACACTCTTACAACCGCCCAATTGAGAATTTTATGAACAAAAAATGTTTGTGGCCTCTTTGTACGAAAAGTAAATGGTCTCTTTATATATTTTTCTTTTTTTAAACCAATTATTGTGTTCTTATGGCTTGTTTGGATGCAGCTATAATTACTAACCGTTACTGTTAATATAGAACATGGATGATAATGTTTTATTTATTATTGGCTGAATTACTTTTAAAATTAGTTAGGCTAGCGTTATTAAAAAAAATTATGGCTTGTTTGTATTCCATATAACTCTATTTATTAAAGCATATATATAAATTGTTTATCGTTTCCACTCTCCCATAAACACTCGTTGTTTCCACTCTCTCGACACTTATCTATCTTTGCGATCAATCTTGACACTCATATATCTTTGCGATCAATAATTCGGAACGGTGAAAATCAATATTTTAAAATACACTAATTCATTGCACCAAAAAATTTAGATGAAACATGAATCGGATGAACCAAACATGTGAAGAATCAGATAAACAATGTTGCCATCCCACACAGGCGAAGGCATTAACAATCTATCGCACCAAAACATTTAGACGAATCATCAGCGTAAACGATTTATCCCACCCAGTTCTGAGGAATAGATAAATAGAATAAATATGTCCATTTCTCAAAATCTATATCAAACAGAAAAACCTAGTCAGTTTTTTGATTAGTTATGATGTATTTTGTATAGAAAATAAACTAATTCAAATATATAATACAAAAATCGGCATAATTATTATTATAGCCCATTTTTTATAAGGTTTGTGAAACCTTAAATTAATCATTAAAAAAATTCTCCTTCTAAAGACATCAAAAATAAAATTACTTCAACAAGAAGTTTGAAGCTAACAAATATGATAAGAGCAAGAGAAAAAAAAGATTACAATTCTAACTACTACAAAATACTTCAACATAAAATCCTAAAAAAATATTTATTGATTTATTTTTATTATAAATCCTAAATAACCAATTCACACAATAGATAGAAAACATAAATAAAAGATGATTTAATAAGAATCACTTAATATAACCATGATATATGATATAATCACAATAATATTATCAAAAAATTATAAATTGATATACCTTTCCAGTCTCGTCCAATACCTCAATATAGTTTCTGTTGTATATCCCAACCTAAAATACCTATCAAATTTTTTCTTCATTTATTTTTAGTGTGTTTGGCATGACCGGCTAAAAGCTAAAAAAAAGAAGCCCTCATGACTTGTATAATACCGAAAAGAATAATACCTATCACAATAGAAGTATGTCCTTCCAAACTCTATTCATATTGAAAACGTGGTAATCAAGGCATGCAAAAGGGGTGGGTGTAAAGTAGAAATATGGATTTCACTAATTTTAAATCATTAAAATAAATTATAATGTCAATACAACAAAAAAGTATACCAGTTTTAAAATCTTTTGTCTTTTAGATTCTGAATTTTATAAATTAAACTTATAATCAAATTTTATTTTCTATTTTTTATTAAGTACTTTTATAATATTTGAACATTTTCTTATTCTTTCATGGTTGCTACATGTAAATGATATCAACTATGACAATTTCACATAATTTTCAAAGACATCATAAAAATAGTGACAAATACTTCCAAGTTTCCTCCAACAATGCCGACTTTAAAATGTATTATTAATGTTTTTACTTTCTACCTATTTTGTAATTATTTTATTTATGATTACATTTTTTACGTGTATGATATTTTGTCTACTTGTTTAGTTAAAGCTGTTGAGTTGGATAATGAGTCATGATGTTTGAATTTTAATTTATATCAACAATCATTTTCAATTTTTTAACATATTTATATTTTTTATTGTATATAATTGAATTCAAAGTCATCAATCTGAATAAGAATTTATTTCATAATAAATATCATATTCGTTTTAATACATTAGAGTCCTCATAATTATCGATAAATTTCTAAGTAAAAAAACAAACGCCATAATGTCCACATAAAAGTGGCTAACAAAAGTATCCCGATGATAATTGTCACTGAGTCTAATTTCTTTTGTAAGTTAGGGAAAGTATAAAAAATTTGAATTAAAAAATTGTTTATTCTTACACGTAAAAAAAATTTGATTTTTTGAAACAAAATATCTTTCATTTTAACCCATGTTTCTCTCACAATATTTGATGCTCAACATGTGCTGATAGGGCACATTTTTGTGCTGATCGGCTTTTAATTTTCAAAATGTGCTTGACGTTTTAGGTGCTAGACTTGTTTTCGATATTTTGTGCTTATAATGAAATTGCGGTGGTCTTGCACAAAATGTGCCGGACCGGCTTGCATATTCAAGTTGTGCCAAGTTGTCTATCACATTTCATGCTTGATAGGTAGCGAGAGAAAGTGGGAGTGTGACAATAAAAAGAGAAACGTGGGTTAAAACGGGTCTCGATAAAAGAGCAAAGAAAAATGATGTTCGTACTATATTTAAATATATACTTTTTAAGCTATGCATACTGATATAATTTTAGGGAAATGTTTATATAGAGCTGAAGTTCTAAATAATCAAATTAGAGCCTACTTAAAAAATTTCACTAGAATTTGATGCCCAAATATTCTCAAATTGAGCACTCGACATCAAGATGCATGAACATGAGAAAAAAATGGATTTTAAGTTTTGAAACTAGTGTATTTTGTAACGTATTTTTGGACTGTCAATTTTCTAAATTTTCAAGTTTTCATAGATTTGTCGATCTGTATTATTTTTGAAGCTTTAAACTTTGTAAATAAAATTAAAAATCTATTTTAAGGTTGTCTCAAAGATTTCCAGTATTGAAACCACATTTCTGAACACTATTTGAAGGTACGTTCTAATTTGATTGTTTAGAGCCTGGGCTCGATACAAACCACACCCATAATTTTATACGACATTTATGCACAAGTACCCCAATTCGATATTTATAACAATGGGCTACTGCTTTTTGCTCGTGTTTTTTAATTTTTCAAGTTTATCCCTTGATTCGATGCCCTGAACAAGATTTTTTATTTTATTTTTTAAATTCTTTAAAATTTAGAGAAATTGTCAATCTAGAACGCCTGATGGACCGGGGAGGTTCCCTCAAGCAGTTTGAGGTTTGTGACCTCGAACCGCAAGCCTTATCCATTTTCACTCAAAAGAGAGGGACTGTTGGTTTTGCCTGCATATGTTGTATGTAGTTGATACTCGTAATAAATGCATAATAGTCTAGAGAGAGAAAACAAAAGATAAAAAGGAAAAAAAAGTATGTTGTATTATTAAAAAAAGTATAAAATGAGACCATTTACCTTTGGTACAAGGTAGTCAGAATTAATTTTGACCATTGAATATGGAATCAGGTGGCTACATTTATTACCTTGACCAAGCTCAAAATTCAAAAGAATTTTCTTAAACTTTGTGACACATCCAAGCTATCAAATTTCACATCATGTGGTTATAAATAATTGTGACCTCCTTGTTGTGAGAAATATGAGAAATCAATATTTTCCAACATACAAAATTGTGTACAAGACCCCCAACTTATAGGGTTACAAACCGTATATGAATGAATGCACATACCTAATGTGGTTATACAGAAAAGGAAAAAAGATATTGTACAATAAATACATATAAGTTTCTATTAATTCATACTCCCCCTCAAACTCGAGATGGTTTGGTTGAAATCAAAGATAGTTTAGAGAAAAATCGAGAGTACTGAGCTGTAGTATGTGTTTTGGTAAAGAAGTCAGTCAATTGCTTAGAGGAGGCAATATATGGAAGGGAAAGTGTGCATGCCATGAATTCTTGTTGGACAAGGTGACAGTCAACTTTAATATGCTTGGTGCATTCATGGAGCTATGGATATTTGGAAATATAAATGACACTCTTATTGTCACAATAAAGTGATGTGGGAGTAGCAATAATAGTATCGATGTCTGCAAGTAACCCTCGAAGCCAAACAATTTCAGTTGTAGTTTGTGCCATAGCTCTATATTCGGCTTCTATTATGGATAGGATAATATATTTCCGTTTTTTTACTTTTCCAAGACAAAAGAGAGTCACCTAGAAAAATGCAAAATCTTTTAGTTGATTTGCGATCACTTAAGTTCCCTGCAAAATCTGACTTTGTTTATGCTCGTAGTTCAAGTAAGAAAAAAGAAGAGAAAAATAAAGCCTAGTGTCGAGTATCCCTGATGTAAAGAATGATGCGTAAGACTATAGTTAAGTGAATAGACCGATGGGCACTCAAGAATTGGCTAACTAAATGTACAACATAAGCAATATCTAGACGAGAAATTGTCAAATATATCAAATTTCCAACAAATTGACAGTAAAATGTTGGGTCTAGAAGCAGTTAACCATTTGTTTCCCAAAGTTTGACATTCAATTAAGTAAGAGTATCAACTCTCTTAGTATCATCCACGAGGCGAGCTTGGGATATAAATTCTAAGGCATACTTGTATTGAGATAACAAATAACCGCGGGGAGAATAAGCAACTTCTAAACCAAAAAATTAGCGCAAGAACCCCAAGTATTTCATTTCAAATATTTGATTGTGTTTTTATTTGATCTGTTGAATAGTGTCTTGATCATCACTAAATATTATCATATCATCTACATAAAGTAACAAAAGTGCTCAGCTAGTAAAACTATCAAACACAAATAGGGTTGGATTATGATGGCTCTATCGAAATCCTGCTGACACAACTGCATTATAAAAATTTTCCAATCAAGCACGAGACACTTGTTTGAGTCCATACATGGCACGTCAAAGCCTACATACCATATTTTGAGAATCTGTAACTCCAGGAGGTAACTTCATATATGTACCTCTTCATCAAGGTCATCATTCAAAAATATATTTTTGACATCTAACTGGTATAAAAGCTATTGTTGCACAAATGCAACAAAAATAAGTGTCTGAACAATTGTCATAGGCTACTGGGGCAAAAGTTTCCGCAAAGTCAATTCCATATTGTTGATTGTATCATTTTGCTACTAGGCGAGCTTTATATCTTTCAATGCTTCCATCTGCTTTGGTTTTAATCTTGTACACCCATCGACAATCAATGGCATTCTTTCATTTTGGAAGAGGGATAAGGTTCCAAGCATGCATTTGATCAAGAGCATTTAGTTCTTATGCCATTGCTTGTTGCCATTCCATCTGATTGGCAGTTTCTTTATAATTTTGTGGCTCAGAATAAGAGTCAATGGAGGCAAGAAAGGTTTGATGCTTAGGTAAGTAGGTTTCACAATCAGCAAATCAGGAAGGCATGATAGAAACACTTGTATACTGTGGTTTCTTTGGCCACATCCATGCAAAATGCCGCAAGCTTCATGGATCCCAACGTAAGCTTCACGACAACCTGTTGCTGCTGCAGTTAATTCCAGCTCCAACGTTCCCACCAGCTCTGAAGCACCTGATCCCTTCACTGTTGTGCATCACTCATCTGCTCAACGCTCTCAACTAATGTCTGTCCTCAATGCTGAACATAACTTTTCTTCAGCCAACTTCGCCGGTATGAAAATTTCATGTGCTTCTCTGCCTTCTCTATCATCCTCTGGGATCATCGATACTGGGGCATTTGATCACATGGCTTCCTCCTCATCTTACACATCCACCACACCACCTCTCCCACAACTTCAATCTGTTAGACTTCCCAATAGTGATGTTGTTCATGTCTCTCAAAAAGGAAACTGCACTCTTTCATCTAATATTCATCTCACATATATCCTTTGCAATCTTTCTTTTGATTTGAATTTACTTTATGTGAATAAACTAATCAAAACCCACAATTGTGCTGCTGTGTTTTTTCTCGACTTTTGTGTGTTTCAGGACCTTACCACAGAAGACCCAAACATAAAAGAAAGTGATTGTTTCAGTACCGATTAAATGGAGATCATAGAAGACCTAAAAATAGACACAGATCACAGAAGTCCCAAACACAGATCACATAAAACCACCCAACAGATCTTCACTCAAACTTGCTCTGATACCATGTGAAGAGTCTCAGGTTTGAGTTGGAGACAAAAGAACATACACCACTTATCTTTTACAAATCAATTGAACAATCCTAGAGAGACAGTGGATCCGAGAAATTGCTAAGAAAAAAATCCCAAAAAGAAAAATAAATCAGAGAGTTGAAAACGACAAGGCAGAGAGATAAATCAGAGAGTCGAGATACAACTCGGCAAAGAGGACAGATCAAAGAGTCGAAACACGACTAAGCAGATAGTCGAAACATGATTCGACAGAAGTTGCACCGACTGGGTGAGCAACATATTTGTTTTGAAAATTAGCAGCAATGCTTCAAAGACAAGAAATGGATACAACTAAGATGAATCTTGCTCTGATACCATCTGAGAAATCTGAGAAATCATTATTTTTCAATATACAGAATTGCGTACAAGACCCCAACTTATAGGGTTACAAAACGTATATGAATGAATGCACCTTCCTAATGTGGTTACATAGAAAAGAAAAAAAAGAAATTACACAATAAATGCGTATAAGTTTCTATTAATTCACACTTATATCAAAAGCAAATAATCTCCTTGTATACAATCCCTTTTATCATTCGTCGAGACAAAGCTCACATGACAAGAGAAGTACAAGAAATAAGAGGACAATGATGCATTTGCATTACTTGCACGTAGTGGGTCTTAGAGAGAGAAGCTCTCAGAATTTTTTGGGGAGCTCTCTATATTGAAAATTTATTAATTAGAAATAAAAGACTAGTCAAATATTTGGAACATCGGACTAAGGGATAAATTTGAAAAAATAGAAAAAGATGGCAAAAGAATGGTCGGATGTTGTAAATATGTACTTTTGCATAAACATTGTATAAAGTTGTATCACTATATAGATATAATATTTAAATATGGTTTTGGCATAAATTTTTTTAACAAAAATGTACACGTTTACTTGAGGATGGATGCAAGAATAAACAGTGTTGGAATCAATAGTGGTATAAAAATTATTTTTTTGAGGATGGGGGAGAATGCCTAAAGGTACAATTTAAGAGATATCTATAATACTCTTTAATTTAAAATCTTAATAATTTGTACAAATTCAGGCTATAGTAGCGATTTTTGTAAGAATATTAAAAAAAATTAAAATATTTTTATCTTGAGATAAGTAAGTTGAAAATGAAGTAAGAATTAAAGTAACCCGTTCACATAATATGGATGGGTGGAAGGGTGCTTGGTTGACATTTCCCAGGGCTACATCTAACGGCCAGTTACTAATTTCATATTTTATTTTTATTTAAATAAGATATTTACCTGAATTTTAGGGTGTAGGTCTATTTCATAAATAAAAATAAATAGAAATAATTGGAATATATATTAGATAAAATATAATCAAAAGCAATATTTTTAATTCAAAATATTTTATTAATATTTTCATTTAATTCTACTCATAAAGATTAAGCTGGAACCCAACTTTCATATCAATACCATTTTAAAAATAAAAATTTTTAAAATAAAATTTAGTTTTAACCCTTAGATGAGAAATAGGCTGGGTCGTAGCAGTAGTAATATGCCTGAGGCCCAGCTAAAAGTCACAACCTCTATTTTCACTAATAATCAATTCCGAATAATTGGAATAAAACTTGAATGATAAAAATGAAAATGATGTTGGGTGAGAATGGTTGAATCTCAAGTACTAAAAATGCATGGCCATTTTTTGAATGTCTGGAAACACAATACCAACCCTTTTCCAAAAAGACAAGACAATTAAAGTCGCACATGCACGCATATCTGTAAATACAAAAGAGATGAAAGGACAATCAGGGAGCTTCCTATCAATTCCACCTGCCAACTTGTGGTTGAACAATCCATTAGTTCATAATCACCAGCTATGTGATAGCACACATTCAGTTAGTCGCATTGAATCCCTGCATGCCACTTGCTCTAAATTATATAGATAAAGGCTGGAATGTGCTGTGATCCTTTAACAATGATCACTAGCATTGAGGCCATTGGCCGAATCAGCGTTTGAAAATCGTTGAATCGGTTCGGAACTCGCTCGAGATGGTTTCTCGTTGAGTCGGTTCAGAACTCGTTCGAAATAATTTAAAACTTCCTTTAGATTGCTTCTAATCAAGTGACTCTGAATTGGGAATCCAACAAATATGTATTGTGTCCACCTTTTTATTTAGTGATTCAAAGGGCAACACCCTCATGGAAGTATTTCTCAATACATTAACGAATTGCAGCTTTCAATCTTATTTTATCTAAGTAAATGTGTCATCTAATAATGTTTAATGTTAGAATGAGTTGTGAATGTTGAATTTAATAAATATTATAATTGATTTTATTGAAAAATACTATTAAATGATACGCTTGATCATTGGGGCCCATGTAAAATTATCTCTGAAAGGCGAGATACTTCTTTTCTTTTTTTTTGATCTTTATAAAGTAAGAATTTTATAAAAGTGATTGTACTAATAAAGTTCCAAGACACTAAGAGTGGGGGTGGCAATTGGGTTTGGTCAACCACTTACCCAACGGGTTCAACTCGACCCAAGTGTAGGTTTGGTACAAGTATTGAACTCTACGGGTCAGGTCGGGGTGCAAACGACTTGGACTTGACTCGAGTTGGTTCTTGGTTCGAGCCTTGCTTGGATTCTATCGATCAGGTTAGGTAATGTTCGGCCTGATCTGATCGGATTTAGTTTAAATATATAAAATATATGTGATATGCTATAAAAAAAATAAAATATTTTATTTTTGAAATTTCTAGACCCGATTTTGGATCCAAATGACTTAAGACCTAACCCGGGTCAAGCTCAGGGCTGAGTCCATGTGAAACCTAGATAGATTAGGTTTAGGTCAAGGTTGAAAATAAATAATACTTAATAGAATTTCAAAACGAAAATATTATTAAAGTGCTCAAACACATCAAAAAATCGATAAGGTCGTTAGATAACTTGAAAATCTTTTTCATTTAGGTTCCTCCTCTAGAACTTCGCTAAAAGAATACCCAAATTACCTTAAATTTAAATATGCGATGAATACCTCCGCTTGTTTTAGTTTTTAAATCTAGATTACATTTTATTTCATTAAAAATCCTGTGTTTGATTTGGAAGTCGAAACAAATGGTATCATTTTGGAATACAGGCACTACTCACTGGTCTTTTTTTCTTTTTCTTTTTTTTTTGGTAAACTAGTAGAAATGACAAGCCCCTACCTTTTTTTTTATTTACTGAAAGGGCAATACTCACCGATCTTTGAATGGAAAAAAGATTGCATATGTGGGGTTCCAAATGAATTAAGCTTATTCCTTTGGAGGATCTATCTGGTGTGTGGTGTCGCATGCTCCACTCTGCAATAACTCTAAATATCAGTCCTTTGTGTCACGTTGAGAATTCTTTGTAAACGAAGAGATGTCAAAGGGGTTTATTACTCCCCAAACACATTCTCCTACATCTTTATAAAGATGCTGGTTGATCAAAAATATGCACGAGAAGCACTTCGAATTGTTGATTCATCGCCAAAGATGACTTAGCAACAATACTTTATTATCTAATAGAACTTTCCGTTCTAATACGTCATCCTAGAGTTATTAGTATTTATCAAATCTGCTCCTATCTAACCGAACATTATAGGATCAAATACACATTGGTCACTATCTTAAACTTAAAAACACATTGGTCTCATGCACCAAGAATTTCCCCATTTAACACACTGGATATAACCCTAATAAAACGGCACCAACCTCTGAAATCGCATAAGATTAGTTGTACTCTTGCTCCAAAAGTTGGTAACAAAAAGCATGCCTTTTCCCCTAACGAAAGCCAACTAAAAAACTCGAGGAATGCTGAATAATATATGGGATTGTATACTTCATTTTTAGTATATCGATGTCCCAATTATTTTTAACTGTTGAATGCGAAATCTCAAATTGAATGTCACAACATTCGAAAATTTTTTCTGGACATTGTGCCAGTCAATGATACATCTCTTCTTATACTAAACATAAATGCTCTCAGGACTTTGTGCCATTAATGATACAACCCAAACCTCATTTTATATTTCTCTTTATACTAAAAATAAATGCTCTCATTGTATATATTTCCTTTACTTGTAGATTTACTCCATTAAAAAAACCCTACTTAGGATCCCGGTATACACCTATTACAGTATGTCGCCCTCTGCAAGATTCATCCTAGAGATGAGGTGAACTTTTCATCCAAAACCTGGTAGATCTATCATCTATACCACAATGATCATGAAAAGAAAAGAGAAACTTTTAACCACAAAAATAGTCTATTTTGAAAGAAATTTTACCCAGAAACACAGTCTATATTTTGCATTTTTTTAAAAAAAAGAAGTTTTTATAGAGCCGAAGCTCTAAACAATCACATTAGAACCCTCCAAAAAAATTTCACTAGAAGAGGTTGTTTTGATGCTCAAATTCATCATCTCTATGTCAAGATGCATGAACATGAGAAAAAAATGGATTTTAAGTTTTGGGAATAATGCATATTGTAATGCATTTTTGGACTGTCAATTTTCAAGTTTTCATAGATCTGCTCGATCTACACTATTTTGAAGCTTTAAATTTTATAATTAAAGATGAAAATATATTTTAAGGCTCACAAAAATTTTCAATATTAAAACCACATTTCTCAATACTATTTGAAGGTGCACTTTACTTTGATTGTTTAGAGCCTCGACTCTATACAAACCGCAGCCTTTTTCTTTTGTACTATACATTGTGGTTCTTCAAAGATCATCAGGTCTGCAATGTTATTGAAGCTCCCAAATCACGGATATGAGGTGGAACCTTGCAGCTTTAGACCATTAGATTCACTATGAAATTATTTTCTTTCGTTTGATAACCTGTTTAGAAATCTACTATCTTAGAATAACCTATTTTTTAACATTTAATTGTAATTACAGATATTGTTGAGAAGATCCTAATACCTATGAAATGAATAGGATATCTTGAAAATAACCTATTTGGACTAACAAATTGGACGGTTCAAATCATGAGATCCAGACATATATAATTTTTTATTCTTTTTGTCCGTTCCTTTTAAGACATGAAAGATGGATTAGGTATTGAAATATTTTTTTTTGTGATTTATCAGTCTTACAATGATCTCTCTGTCTATACTAATCTTTTATGCACATGCTCCAGCGCCAAAGTCCATTAGATTTTAGCACAATGTTAAAAAAAAGTTTGCATCATAAAAAGCCATTCATGGCAAAATTGCGTGGTTCATTCACCTTGGAGTAAAGAAATCAACCCTGAAATAAAGAACATGTTTTTTTTAAAGACTGGCATTCAAATAGATTTAAGAAAGCTAAATAGGTTAACAGGTACATGTCCAAAGAATGACATTCAATTTCATTTTATTTCATTCATGAAAAAAATAGCTTAAAAAACATGACTGTCTATAAAACCCAGTGATATTACCTCATACTTTTTATCATCCCTCTCCAAAAACAACAAAAAAACTTCCGATTTTTGAGTCCAGACGAGAGAGAGAGATCCTCGTGCCAATTTGAGTCAACTTCTTCCATCTTGCTCTCCTCGTAGCCATCCTCCCCAATCGGAGACATCGATATTCTTAGCAGCCTCGTCTTCATTGATGCTCAGACCAAGCTAAAGCATCATGTGAATTCTCCCTGCAACAGTATTGGGGTCGTCCAAGCCAAAACCTGATGTGAGCAATGCAATCTCAAAATGGAGCATCACCAAGTCCTTCACCGACTGGTCATTCTTATCAGCCCCACTCTCTTTCTCAACTTGACCTTGTTCTGTGAATCCCCATGGACACCCTACTTCGAGTCTTCCATGATAAACACCCTGCAGATAGAGCTTCATTGTTACACCCACTATATATACAAAAGAAAGTCATTATATTAGAAATAAGATATCTCATTGACACCATCCAATTCCAATATTTTTCATTGAATGTTGGGACTTTGACCTTGACTATCAAAAATTTAACGCAAACCATGAGTTAGACAAAGAGCAAAAATCTAATGCAAACCATGAGTTCGGCATAAAGAGCATAAGGCCACCATTAACAGACTCATATGCTTGTTCCTCTTCTTTTGTCTTGAGACCATAAGCAAACCCAACAACCAAGGCAAGAGCCTCTCCAATGTGAGAAAATATTCATTTGATTTTGCTGTGGTTAAACGGATTGTACCCCTATTGTATACAAATTCATGAGTAAAGTTTTAGAAAGAGTTGGCAAATTGCAAATGAAAATTCAAGATCAGGAAACACCAAACCGTAACAGTGAATACAAAAGCTTGGCTTTGAATGTATACACACATAGAGCTTGACCACCATTAATAACAAAGGTACTTATTGCTTTGTCAACATAAATACCGTCCATAGAGAGAGACCCTCATCTAATCAATTTAGCATTTCATAGAAACAAACTAATCAGGCTTATGACTAAGGGAAAGAAACTAGAAATGTGTTGGGCACAGTGTTCAAAAACTCCGGCGATCTAATAGCTAACTGCTCAGTTAGATCGTGGTTTTGGTGATCAACCGGTATTTAAAATAAAATTAAAAAAATTGTTCATAAATTCCCAAAAATGAGGAATTTGATTTGTAATATATTTTTTAATATTTTTTACATTAAGATTAAAAATCCTTTAGATCATTAATACTCACTTTTATATTTTTCCCATATTTTTCACAAAATTTTAAAAATACCCCTAAACACAATTCGATTTGTTAAAATCTATTTTTTCATTAGTTTTCAACTTCATTAGAATGTATTTTGTTTTTCATATTTTAGTAGATTTTTCTTTTTGTATTTTTTTTGTTTTTTTCAACACTTTTTTTACCTCCCAGACTTGCCCTGTTAGAGCGATTGAATCAACCAGTTTACCGGTTAGGCCGGTTAAACCGCTTCCGGGCCTATGTCCGGTTAACCGTTCCGGTTCTATTTTATGAACACTGGTTGAGCATTTACAAGGATTATGACTCTATGCTAGTCCTCGATAAATCAATAAAAAAAAGTCTCATTGCAAACAATTTGCAACATGTTGGAAGAAATTGGGGAAAAAAAAGAGAAAAAACATTGGATTATTGGAAAAAGATCACAATATGTAGGGCAATGAAGTTCATGAGCAACACATTTTTGTCCATTCTTCCATACTGGCCCTTGAAATTTCACAAGACACTCCCACGTACCTGCATTCCTCCCCACAAAACACAAAGTTCATCTACTCACCCACCTAAACAATAAACTGATAATGACAAAAATGAATGAAACACCAGTATCCCTGATTTTACATAAAATTTTACACTTAGAAAGAGGTGGTTGTAATCTTTCACCCACGATTCATGTTAAGAGTATCTCACAACCAAAAAAAGAAAAACCAAGAAACTCATCCTAATTTCCCATTTAACTGTTTAACACAAGAAGTCGCATCAACCTTGGCAGCAACTGAGTCAGCTACCAAAGTTCAAGTTTTTGAACTGCTGACAACATTTGCTCGTGTAGTTAGTCCTCCATATTACGCAGTAAAGGTGTTACATACACCCAAATCTATTCCAAAGAAAAGCAACAATGTGCCCCCCCCTCCCCCCACTTCTCAGTTCCCATAAACTTATTGAGCAAAGCGTACCATCTAGTATCAGTTTACTTCAAGAAGATCCAGTGGCACAGATCTGATATTTTTTTGTTTTGATGTTGAGGCACAGAGCAGATTTTTCAAGGAAGAGATCACACACAACACACATAATTTGATAAAATCCAACCATCAGCTAAGGAAATGCACAATAGAGTGCTTCACAAGGAAATGATTAATCTAGCGTAGTGCTCAATATGTAAATCTTTGTTAGCCATGAAATTATTCATTTGATAGAAAAAGCCTCAGTACTCAAATATTAATTGGGTCATAGCAAATCATAAGTGCATTGAAAAAGTGAAGGGAACAGACCAGGTATCATATTGAATTCAATAAGCAACACTACTATGTGGTGCAAAAAAATGTGTGCATGCATATTTCTTGCACTATGAAATTATTCACTTTTTCAGAATATTTCTGTTAAGTGAACTACGACCAGATGGGCAAACTTCCAACAATTATTTTGAACATGATAACCCATGAGTCCCTCATGCAAAATGACAAAACCTTTTACCATTTTTCTTTTCCACTCAAGTATTTATGATACTTTCATAATCAACATGAAAAATTTGCATCTCCTAGGCAAGAGATAATCCATGAAGATTCCTTTTAATACACCAGTTAACTTCATTAAAAAAAAAAAAGAGAGATACTCAAAAACTTTAGACCATTCGGCATGTACAACATCCAGTTCATTGCCTCAATGTACGATGAACCCACTTATTTCAGGAACTATTTTCATCAAGATCTCTACAGAGGATATGACTAATAAGCTAATAATTTTGCAGTTTGATCCAACAAAGTCAAACTCGGGCTTAAAAAATGAAGAGCACTGGCAAATGAAAAAAAATGTACTGCCGTTTTAGAGAGAGAGAGAGAGAGAGAGAGAGATTAACACTCTTTTCAGATAAATAGAAAGATTAACACTCTTTTAAGGGGGAGAGAGTGAAATTAATACTCTTAGTGGGGGGAGAGGGAGAGGGAGAGGGAGAGGGGGAAATATTGATACTATTGTTAATGGGGGGAGAGGGAGAGAGACTGGCACTCTTTTTTGAGGATCAGGGTGTACCACAGTGTAATGGACTATGGGATTGGTGATCTATGCTGCATCCACCTTCCATTTCTGTTGATCAAGGGTAAAAGATGAATTGTTCCCCAGGTGAATGTTCATGTGGGCCCTACTCCTGTTAATCTTGGATCAAAATTCTGGTCAAGTTGGTCACTGACAATGCTAAAATCCAAAGAAAAAGTAACAAGGACAAAGCGCACACAGCAGCACGATCAGAAAAGAAATAAGATATGGGAGAGGGGTATTGCGTATGAGAGAAAGGATACATCATGTAATCCTTCCCTTGCTTAAGTGAGCGAGAGTGAGATACAAAAGAAAACCATTACATCAGTAAATATGAAGGATTCATGTGTTATGTCTATAAAGTACACCAGTGTTTCTATAAATAACAAGAAAACATTAAGCATGAGACAAAAAGGAAAGCATTCTTGCAGCAAACTATGTTTTCCATCAGCACAACGTCCTATACTTGTTTTTAGCATTGAAACCTTAAGAATGAGCTCAATGTCGATTTTTTTTGAAGCGGCATAATTGCTAGAACAAGGGACAAGGCTATGTAGTTACAATCTTACATATTTTGCTAATTCTTGTGTCAGGAACTTCAGAAATTTCATCGGCCTGTGTATATTTTGCTAATACTTGTGTCAGGAACTTAAGAAATTTCACCGGTCTGTATGCATTGATATTGGTTATTATGAAATGGCATGATATCCTCACCCTGTATCATTTATAAACTAACCCAATACATTGGGTTATGTAGATTAATTTTGCATTTTAATTTGATCTCATCACCCAAACCCTCATGATATTTGCATGTATCCATGAAACACATGATTGGATCAATGGGTCTTCAATTGTTGGATTGCCTATTCATTATTGGGGAGTTGGAGATTGCTGTAGCCCATCCTTAATCTGCTTCACTCCCCTTCATGCCATCTGGTTATAATGGCAATGCATGATATGGCTTGTTGAGCAATGTGAAATTTGTCTTAGGTTTCGACATGAAGACAGAAGAATGAGACACAAAAATGATCGATGCCCCATTGTGTGTATCATGCTCATAGAAAAATGGGCATGTCTTTAATAGACTTTTTTGCATTTCAACCCACAAGGAGGCGACACTCGTATTTAATAATTTAGAAACTCAGACCCTTCTTCTCAAGTCTTTTTCCTTGAAATCTCATTATAAAAATACTTGAAGTCCTAAAATCTCACCTTCCCCTTTCTTTAAATGGTGTACAACTTGTCATGTCTATAATGCCAGTTTCAAAATTTTGTGTTTCTGACACTCACAAGCTGTGTTAAATACTTGCACATATATTTATGGGAAAGGTTTCTATGCCTCCCCTACAGCGTAGAAGTTCTATCCTCCCCCTACCATCCAGACGTCCAATTTTGATCAAGAGAACCACTCACCGTTTGATCTTAGATCCGACGTCTTAAAGTATTTTATTTTTAGTTTTTTTTATACAAATTGTATGAA
>NW_006500346.1:2594199-2618768 GCF_000471905.2 Amborella trichopoda | reverse complement strand
GATCGAGCGTAGAGAGAGAGACGAGAGAGAGAGAGAGAAGAGAGAGAGAGAGAGAGAGAGAGAGAGGCCATGCCAAAGCATTTGAATCACATTCACTATTTGAACTCAAATTATACAGACTTTTTAACTGAAAGCCCCAGTCAGGCAAATATTCAGACTATCCACCTTGATATATATACAGCTAGGATCACTCTATATACTACGCAAGGTTAAATTTACATAGCTGCTTACAACATTGTTAGTGGAAGAAGCTAAATAAACTAACATTGATGTCAAAGTCACTAATCAACTTTAGCTTAGCCTTCTAAAAGCTGATTCTTCTACCTCCTTTTCATTATATTCCTCCATTTATCCTTGAGATCCACAGGCGTTCGAGTCTTGTCAAATGTATGCCTACCAAAATCTAAGATCCTTCTCCATGGAATGCACTTTGCCCCAACCTCTGCAAATTTGTTTACCCCCTCCTGCATCATTAAGGACTCTGTAATCACTTGTGGATTTATGTGTGTTGCATGTCAATATGTAATGAGATAGACAAATAATAAGAAATTCGAAAATTGGCCAGAAAAATATTTTCGCAACATGAAGTTACATAATAAACATTACCTTATTTTAAAATCTATTATAAAAACAAACAATAATTCAATATTTCAAAATATCAAATATTATTAAACCAACTTTATATTTAATGAAAATATAGTAAATACAAATTTCAATTAATAATAGAAAACTCTTAGTTAAAAACCAAAACTTAGTCGTAAACTATTTTAAAGCCACAGCTATTTAAACCATAAAACATTGTATTTACAACGATGATTTCTTCAAAAATATTAAATAAATAAAATAAGTTTCTATCCTCATAGTCAAGTCAACATAAACAATACTCATCAAATATTACTAATAAATATGCTTAATATAATAATACTATCATTAATCATAATAATCATGCTTATAACAATTCTATAATCATACATCGTAATATTTATTTGAGATTTTTTATATTATTAATCAGTCACTAATATTCCATTAGTAATACTGAATTAATTATATTGATAATCATGGGAAACAATTATTAACTATTATATTTAAGAATATTAGTAATTATCATTAGATTCTTAATAAATAGGGTTTTAATTAATTTAGATATAAATATATAGAAATGGTTTATGGTAAAACTTAAACATACTATAGTAAACTCCAAATGAGAATATCATATTACGTAAAATAAAGTTATGCTTTTATGTTGTTCAACAACATACTGTGAATATGATAAGTATTCATTGATATACATATTATAGTAAGCACTATAATAGTTTCTAAATGCATTAATGTACTATCTAGTATCTAGTAGATCAAAGACTATTAATATACTTATTATATATTATTATAATGTGTATATGTTTATCGATAAAGTAATGATGCTAGTTCTCCATTTTCAGTTATTAATAATTAGCGCCTTATATTAATACTTACAATGTACTATATACTATACGAATACCATGAGGGATTGTATACTATAAGACTATTAGCCTTTTAGCACAAGGAGGTCACAATCACTTTTAGCTATCAAATGTCAGATCCGATAGCTTGGGATGTGTCACAAAATTTGAATGATTTTTTCTTTTTTTTTTTGAATTTTGAGCAACGGTACACTGCTTAATTTCAAATCTAATAACCATCGATGAACGATGTCCTCCTTGCACTAGAAGTTAATAATCTTATCGCATAGTTTACAATGCTGTTATTTAATTAAATCATATTAAGTTAATATCATATCCTCATGTTAAATATATGACTTAATATATCCATACGAATATGCATGACTATTTGTATTTAATCATATAATTTAAGCATAATATAAACATAAGGGAGATGATTTTTTCAAATAGTATTAGTTTAAGTGGAATGTTTATATAACATGCATAATAATGGTTCCTTAATGAAGGAACAATTGTATGACCACAGGGATTTCTCTAACATATTTTTGAGAGAGCTTGGTAAGGATACATATCATATCCTTAGCTGCATTTATTTCAAAGTTAGGAAATTTCTTTTGAATATTGAAATTTACGTAAAACCCCAAAACTTAGGATTTCTCTTAAATCTCTATACTCTAATTATCTAAATCCCAAAAATATGGTATTTGTTAGATTTCCATATCCTAGTGCTCTCTACACCATTCGCTCTAGAGATAAGGTGCCCCCCTTTTATTCTTGTGACGTGTCTACCCTTTTAACTTCAAATTAATATATAGTATAGATATCTCGTAATCTTTTCATCATCACCAAAGAGCAGTATATTCTACAATAAACATATTTTATGCAGCTTAAAACCCCATAACTAATTAAAATAATCCAAGCTAAATACCAGTAAATTATAACTTGCTGAATTGACTCAGGATTGCTAGAGTCAGCTGGATCGGGACCTAGTGATTCCATAGGGAGTCGCCCAAAAATTGGGCGAGTCTCCCAAGCCTAAGGTCTCTCTTGTTATTTTCCTAGAAATTTGACCAAGTTGGGCCTCAGACTCAGCTGATTTTCTGACTATATGGGCTTTAAGACCAAGGCTAGTATGATTCTGAATCCACATTTGTAAACACTGCTAAAGAGTCCAAATCCTAAGCATTGTAAGGAGTGTTACCTAATCTCTCTCTCTCAATCCTGAACACTGTAAGGAGTGTTACCTAATCGCTTTCTATCACTCTCTCTCTCTCTCTCAGCTAAAGATTCCAAATCCATATACTACGGATAGTGCCCACCCCACCCCCTTTCTCTTTCAGTGTGAGAATTTTGAATCCTCCAGCCGTGAATTGTGGAAATAAGCAACCAACCTCTATTATTGAAAGCACTTAAAAAAATTAATACATTTCATAAAAAGCCACTCCAAATGAGAAAGCAATTCACGACTTATGGTTTTACATACCTCCAAAACTTCTTCCTCCTCTGCAGTCCAAGGAAGTTTATTACGCCTTATATAAGGGAAAATGCGTTCCGTGCTGCAAACCAGCAGAAAAACAGAAAGTTCATAACCAGAATTAAGATATCCAGTACTGAGAAATGGGAACATATCTTGGTTTTAAGAATTTATGATGGGGTGGTATCTTACGAGATTTTCAAAAGCTTTGCCCTTTTCAGGAGTTATTAGCGAAAACGATAATGGAAACACTAAGAACGAGGGGAAAAATCTAAAAAACTATAAAAACAGATAGGATTAATTGTTTTGGCTAAGAACAAACTTGGCTTTCCAGAGGGCTTATATGGCATAAAAACTCTGCTGATTTGCTTTCTAAAATCCAATTTACACACCAAAAAGTGCTGCTATCGCACAAAAAATATGCTGTTTTCCTTCCTACAATCCAATTTACCCACCAGGAAGGTAATAGTCACAACTAGTCAGAATTTGGAAGAAATGGTCCTGGTATTGTCTCTAAGCATGATCAGAATTAAGAAGATGCCCAAATCGTTCTTTATGAGTCTTGATTGCTATATGGAGCAGGTTTGACATGCTATTTTGGTTTTTGGACTGCTTTTATGACCTTGGGTTCACTAGACAGCAATCTTTGTAGATCAGCACCAGCTTGATTCAGACTCTATGTTGCTCAAATATGGAAATCACTATAAAACTCTGAAACGCAGTGAAGCATCCTCTGTGTGTGTGTGTGTGAGAGAGAGAGAGAGAGAGGGAGAAAGAGAGAGAGATATCCATGTTTTCATGAGTCACGGGTATTGACAACTTACTAACGCTTGGGAGGACTACGCTGTTTCAAAACACGTTTGCCCGAGCCACCAGATTGCGGCTCTTGATCTTCATTTTCCGCATGACTTTTGGGGGACATTTTGCGTTTTCTTTTCTTGATTGGTCTGGGTTCTTTATCAGGTTGGACATGAGGCTCCTGCTGACCAAGAGGGATAGGCACACAATCGTCATCCCTTTCGCCATCTCTAGGGGGGCTATCAATTACATCTTCATCCCTTTCGATAGTTTTTGGGGAAACACCATCTACATTTGCATCATTCTCCCCATTTTGAGGGGGAACATATACAATATCTGCCTCTCTTTCGCCCTTTTTAAAGGAAACACCACATTCATTAACATCCATTTCATCACTTTCACGTGGTACACCAACTACACTGCTGTCCCCATTTTTATTAAGAACACCTACTATATCCCCTTCACCATTTTTAGGGAGAACATCGCGCCCATCATCAGAGTGCGATCGTTCAGCTCCTTCACAAGGCAACTTTTCAACATTACTCCTGTTTTTTGGTGCGATAAAAGAACCTTCATGACTCTTCTCAGTGGAATCAGCATCAGCTGCTACTCTTAAATTCTCATTACTTGTGTGATTTAGAGCCATTAGAGAACCTTCATAACCCTTCTTAGAGTAACCAATACGAGCTTCGACACTTGCTTGAGTTTCTTTCATTGAAAGCCCAACAGGAGGTTTCTGATTTCCCATATAAGCAGCTAAAGCACTTCTAGCATGGGTCACCTTTTCCTTGGCTTTTTTAGCATTTTCCCTTGCTTCTTTATATGCAGATGTAGCTCGTCTGTATGAGCAATGCGGGCAGTAAAAAATCCCTTCACAATTGATATCAACAGATGTGCCCAAACACTTCTCGTGTACCGGTACCGAGCAATCACCACAAACCAACATGTCACCACCCTCACTACATTTCAAACAGGATCTTTGTTCACTGAAATCAGTTCCCAAAGAAAGTAGATCAACTGGATTCCGATAGCTAAAATCCTCGTGAACACAGGTTAATGGCATTTGTTCATCAGTTTTATGGGTTACTGGTTCAGAATCCCCATTGGCATGGTTGAGTTCGAGGTCTTCATCGGCCTTGTGGGTTTCTTGTTCAGGGTTGGTTCCCTTGTGTTCCATGAACTTATCAGAATTCCCATTGACATGGTTGGGTCCAATTCGTTCATGGGGCTTGCAGGTTTCTGGTTTAGAACCTCCATTGATAAGGGTGGGCCCCAAGTGTTCACTGAACTCAGGAATTTCCGCTTCAAAGTCATTAGCAAAGCTGCTAGATAAATTGACGACACGATCGCTATCTATGGCTTCCTTCAAACATGGGCTAGAAGCCTGCTCTCTAAGATTTAGAGGCTCATCTTGATGATCTTCATCACCCATTTCGCCTCGACTTTCAAGAGCTGATGCAAAAAGAATATGTTTTAGTATCTCAATATTATCGCCAAATATCCAAAATAAATTCTGCTATAATCAGAGATGAGCTGAGGCACAGTGGATCATCACGGTTCATTGTAATGATGGATAGTGATGGAAAGAGAGTAGGGCATACCAGAAAGAGACTTGACCTAAATGGCGAGTCCCACACTCTCTCCATCACCATCCATCATTTCAATTGGCAATGATGACACAATGGACTATGGGTATACCTAGATCCATTTTTACTATACCATAATTCCCCTAAGAAAGTTACCTTCACCAATGATGACGTTTGAACGATGTAAATGATCCTCATTGACTAAACCACATCTTTTTTGCAGGGATGAGCTAGCTGGATGATGGCCTTTGAGAACAGTGTCCTTCAGCTGACACACAAACACCAAAGCAGTATGATATATGCATGCATGATAAGAAAATTTTCTCAGCCAACAACATGGTTGTTTCAATACTTTTGCTCAAATTGGACGCAATAACCAACTCTCCTTACCCGATCAAGACCAGATTTTGGAAGACAAGCTCTCTTTTCGTGAATAAATTGCGCTAGATCACGTTTCAATAATTCTGCACCATGTTTTTCCAATGTTCCCAACTGTTTCAAGAAATCAAATGCCCCACTAAAGTCTAGCTTAAGCATTTTCCTCAAGAGGTGAAACAACAAGAACTATACTGGGAAAATTGCATGTAAACAAATGATTATGGAAAAAACTTTAACGAAAATCATACTATGTACTATGCATGTAATGTTTGTGATATCGTTCATCTCCATTGTCCATCTGAATAATGGCCTGTGGAGATGAACTGTTCTTCACTTAGAGAGTCGAATATACGCAGACAAAATTTGGGTGGAGATGTAAATTCACGTTGTCCTTCAACCACAAAGCTCAAAGAAAGAAATAGATGTATATACATAATCCTTGTATGTGAAACGATCAGATAATTACTGAACAAAACCATCATCCTTAAGGTTTAAGATTATTTTTCTAGCAATAAAATGAACATGGTACAAGATTACATTACTGTACATCAATATTATGTTATAGCAATGAAAGAAGAACCCATTCAAGGAGAGGATCTTCTATTTTTCCAAAACTGGGCAACAGACGATAATTTATGATTTTCGTAGAAGTTTCAGGGCAGTTTCATGATTTCCCAAATTGCAGACAGCACTTTTTCAGAACCAATCATACTTTTTGCAGTAAACTTCTTAAATCTTGTTGCTTCAGTTCTAAATTTGCCTTAGCTTTGGATTATGCAAAATTATGAGTGTGACTTGATCTCTCTGTTATCGATTCACATGAACTGAGATATGTTGGTCCTGTTTTTGAATATCGTTTTCTTTTCCTTATATATCTTCTATCATTTGTGTGGTTTACATGAGCTCGCTAATCTCTCACTCATTTCCGCTTTAGTAAAGTCGTCCCATCAGTTAAAATTTGACAATTTAAAATTTGAAAATTTTCCTTATCTTTAGACTTTACTCATGGGTTCTGTGCTAGGGTTCCAATTTACTTATGGATTTCGTAGTGGATTTTCTTTCTTCATAGCTTTCATACTTACATATGCATTATAGAGGACCATAGAACCTGTTTTAACAAGTTTCAATAAACCATCATAGCAACTGATTTCTCATGGAGATAGTTTGATTGTTCCTTTTTTGTGTGACATCTTATTGTTGAACAACAAAAGTACTTCTTGTGTTGATTATATAACTCTGTGGTGATGTTCGGGAGCTATTTCTTACCTTAGGCTAGAACTGTTCTTGCACTTAGAGAGTTGACTTTAGGCAGACAAAATTTGGTTTATCTTCATCCCCCCATCGTTGGAATGGACAGTGGAAATGCTCTAAAATACTATACACCCAGTGTCCAGTATACTCTCCCATTAGGTAAAGGCCTAAAGCACCATGAATAGATGTGCTGATTTTCGAGCAAAGAAATCGAGGGAATGTTTAAGACAACTATCTCAAACTGGTACAGTGACACCCAAAGCTTCAGTTCATCATAAGAAATAAATAAATACTAAGTAGTAGCATCTCAATATGTTGTCATCAATATAATCATAGCATTCTACCAGTTCAAACTAGCATAGGAGGCCATGTAGACAAGTCTAAGGCTTATTATGGTGCATTGACATCGAAGATCAAAGATGTTCAAAAACTGATCTATATCTAATAATATAAGCTGATGGATAAACCCAACACCACAAACTCAATCATTGTTCATAGGAGTCATATCATCATTATCATCATCATCCGAGGCTTATCCCAACTATTCTAATTTCGTTGTAATAGGCCATATGAGTAAGTGGAAAAAAGGCTGTAAAGTATAAACATAACACATTTATGGATTTTACTCTCCCCTATAGAACTTCAAATACACAATTTTGATTAGAACAAAGAATAAACAAACCAACAATTACCAAGTATTTGTTCCTCCAAGATGCCCTGTATCCCAAGTCACAGTTACCTGCCCCTGTGTGAATCTATACAGGATGAGAAAGGCTATAGTAAAGATCCCTAAATTTCTTTCTCAACATCAATTCCCAGGTACAACAGCTAGGACACTAAATTTTGCATAAGGATTACGTATCAGGAAAGATGCATAAAGCAATGGGCTTTTATGAAACATGGGATAGCAAAAAATCTCTACCTTCTAATTCAATGAATACAATTCCGTTGGGGGTGTGTCTACACATGTAGATACTACATCTACACACATACACAAAAAATAAAGAATGACCTGTTTTCTCTAACATCACCCCCTCTTAAGCTAAGCATGCCTATGTATCAATAAGTTGTCAAGTAGCTCAAGGTCTCCCCACTTAAGTAATGCTAGAGGGAATACAATCACCACCGCTTAAGTAATGCTAGAGTGAATAGCTTCACCAGTTGACTAAGAGAAGAAACAGATATCAACAAAATGTCTCTAGATACTACTGTTATCCTGATGCGTGATAATCAACCTCAACATTTTTTGTGCGAGCATGAAAAATTCGATTTGTAGCTAGGCACACTGCAATTTGATTATCAGGGAAAGTATAATGGATTCCTCAAACACCAAGAAAGATGCAAAACCAGGTAATCTCTGCAACTGCAGCGCCCATCTCTGTAAACAGATTTTGTACTTGATATAGATACAACACTTTTTTTCTTACTGCACTAAGAAGTCTCCACAAAAGGAAACAACAAACCAGTAATTGGGGGCCATTCATTGGAACAACCTAACCCATCTGCATTAGAGTAAGCTTTAATGTCAAGAGGGATTTGAGCAAGAGTAAAATAATACAAATTGTATGGTTCCTTTAAGACATCTCAAGATTCTTTTTGCAGTTGTCTTATGAGGCTACCTAAGGGATTCATTAATGACAAATTGTATTAACTGTGTATGCAATGCCATGAAATGTAAAGATGAAGTATTGAAGTCTCCCAACAATGCTTCAGAATTGGTAAGGGTTAAATAGAAACACAATTTTACTCTTTAACTTTCAACCTACATCAGCAGGGGTGGATGTTCAAATCCCCAAGGTTGCTGCATGTCTACTTCCTCCTTTGCTTCACCATGCAGAAATGCACTTTCCACATCAAGAAGATGAAGCATCCTTTTGTACTTGGAGATGATTGTCAACATATATTGAATTGTGGTTGTATTGACCTATAGAAGAAATGTTTCTTCACAGTCAAGCCCATATTCTTGACTGAATCCCTTGGCTACCAGCTTGGATTTCATATCTCAATTGAGCCATTTGACTTGACTTTAACCTTATACACCCATTTTGAACCCACAATGTTCATCCCATGCGGCAATGGCACCTAAACCAACATTTTATTTTTCCGAAGAAATTCAATCCCTCGTTCATGAATGTGAGCCACCTTGCCTCAGAGGGGCAGAGCATTCTCCAGGGATGTTGGTTCTTGAACTTGTGAAATATCTGAAATCAAGGTTCTATGATTAGGAGGAAGCTTGTCAGATGAGCTAAAGTTCTTTATATTGCAACTAGACCTTGCAGTCTTTAACGAGATGTTAACCTCACAGGTAGACGTAGAATAGACTTTATAATCAGAAAAATTACTATGATGAGAGAGAGGCTTAAGGAATGTCACACTCAACTGCTGGTTGTGAAGGACAAGTATTAAATTATCTAACAAGGTATTAGTCATCAGAGATTTGTTAGAATTAGTGGAGTTTGGTGAACTAGACGGTAAATGATCCTGACAGTTTAAACTAGAAGGCATTGTTGACCATACCTTCAATCGGGAGAAATTGACAGTTGCAAGAGCGCACTGAAGAGGCTCTTCTGTTCCTTCATGCACTGAGGAGGCTCTTCATCTCCTTTATGAGGATCTGAAACCTCGGATCGTAATTCTTTTTGACAGTGAGAAAGCAAAAAACCAGATCGACACAAATATCCTCTTAGAAGTTGGAAAATTGGTTACGATATTTGATGGTTACTATCCTCTTTAAGATAAAACCTAGTTTTATGAAATGTGTTCGAAATATAAAGAAACCCCATGATACTTTATAATTAGGTAACCTTTATGATCTACACTACAACCCACAAAACCACATTCATGAGCATCAGATGAGAAGTTGTTTCATTGAGACACATGAATACGGGGAAGGTAAACACAACAAAAAACATAAGAAATGAGTAATCAGGCTTGAATTGAAAAAGCTTATGAAATGGAGATACAAATAAGGGCGTAGGACTTGGTAGTCTATTTATAAAGGTAAATTGCAGAAGAAATGGCTTATGGCTAAAGAATATGAGGAAAGTCACCAGCACGTACCATTGCCAAGCTACTCTCAACTTTATGTCAATGTTTAAGCTCAACAACTCCACTTTCTATAGGGGTATATGGGCAAGAGAATCGACAAAAGATGTCATTATTCTTTAAGTATACCTGAAATATATGAGAAGAGTACTCACCACTTCCATCAAAACCTTAATCTTATGAGAAGGGGTGTTTAATATCATGAAGAGTATCAATCGCGAAACCATTTGGAACCATCAGTAATCTCACCCATAGTTACTGAGAAACCCATCTGTCCACAAAAAAAAATCAGGAGTTTCCTATCCCCTTCAACATATCATTTCTCATTTGTCTATGTTTCATGTTCTAGTTTGGGCCCATATTTCCGCGTTTTCCCAATCTTGCAAGTAGGATCTCACCTCAGAGCTTCTATCAATACCTCACCCTCATTAATCAAATAGTATGGATTATTTTAGAAAATAATTTGTAAATTACAACCAAGCTTGACAATATCTTCGCATAAAAAATGTCTAAATACGAATTAATATCCACAAAATCCCAAAATGAATTTGAATTAACATCATTTCATAACAGTTAAGAATGAGTTTTCACGGTTTTTCAGAAACAAAAGTTTACCTCTTTGCATATGCGAAGAACAACATTTTCACATCGCTCAGAAGGATGAAAGGCACGTTCATTCGAAGCACAAGAATCTCCCAGGGAATCTGAGCAGTCTGAAATACAAGCCAAGTACTCGTCCAAGTATTTCAGGGCAACCTTTTCTCTAACTGTATCGCCTAAGTTCCGATCAGGAATCCTAGATATCAACGCTAAACACAAAAACCAGATAAAAATAAAATTCTCAATTGCAAATGAGAGAAAAAAATTCAAATTCACCGAATCACACAATAAAATTAAATATAATTTCATCAAAGAAAGCGGAAAAGATAAACAGAAGGGGAAGTGGAAATCACCAAATCAAGGCTTAGAAAACGGGGCTTACAAGGAAAGAAAAATTCACGTGAAAACATCATAAAAACAAAAAGAACTTCAGTTAAGTGGTTTCCAATGAAAATCATAGCGTCAAATTACCAATAAATAAATAAATAAATAAATAATAATGGAAAATTGAAGGAGAAAAAGGGAGAAAAAAAGTAGGAGAATTCAAAATAAGAAGATGAAAATCCAATAAATTAAAAAAATTAATACCTCTAAGAATTGGAGTTCCAACTTCTTGAACTTCAGCTAGGCTTTCGAGGACCCATTGCCATGGAAGAGTAGAAGCCATTAATGATGGAGAAGTAAACCCTCGACCTGCGTTTTGTTTCAAAAAAATAAAACTTTAAATCCAAGGGCAAATGGATGGAGTCTGGAATAAGTTAATGAACCAGGTGTTAAAGAAGGAATTAGCCTTTTTCATGTTATTTTGGACATAGAAACCATTTTTATTTCTTACATGGCCATTGTACGTGGTTTTGAATCTCTAACCTAAAACCCAAAGTCTATATACTTTCTAATAAAAATGACTAAAATGTCCTCCTCCCCTCTCCTCATATTAATTAATAATGTCAAAATAAATTTCAATTACTCACTAAAAATGTCGAAAATCATCACCTTGACTGTTGGAAGGTAGCCTTTCTCTGGAATTTGGAAGTTCTTTTTTTAGGAAGTGGAATGTTATCTTTCTAGAATTATTAGTAACAGTATTTGGTAATATGCTGGAATGTTTTATAAATTTTGGGTACTTGTGATTGATAACCTGTTGGAATATTTAGAAAATTTTGGGTACATATGTTTGATCGATCCTAGAGTGTTCGGCCCTTTAGAGAGTTGTGAATAAGCATGTATGAATTGTTCGTTCATTTATTATCATACGAGGTTGATATATGTCATATGTGAAGGAGATATTTAAGGCACTCCTAATCTTCAATAACTCTAACAAAATGAGCGGTTTAGATCAAATGTATAAGGAGTCTGTCGTGCTCTTTCTCTCTCCCAAACAAAGATGCCTTCAATAATGTTTCAAAGTCTGTGGTCCAAGAATGTTTTCTTTCGAAGTTCAATCATATATGCAAATTTTATTCTATTTATTAAGTATTACCGACTCTTTTGCAAAAGGGATGGTCAAAGAGAGTATTTATCTTTTGTACATGGAGTTCATAATCATTCATATTTATTAGATTTCAAATTGGATGGCTTGGGGTGAGTCACAAAGTCCGATAATTTTTTTTGGAACTTCGTATCTATTCAATGACACTTTTATAACTACACATTTTAGAATATATGGGACGACTGCTCATTTTAAAATAAAGAAAAATCATCGCTAATATACCTATATTTTAGTATAATAAAAAAAAAACCCCTCAATTTTTCAAAACCTCACCTACATCTTTTCTCACAATTTTCAGTTTTTTTTTGACAAAAATAACCTTCATGTTAGTCTTTTTACCGTAAAAAACATTACAGTAATTTAAATACCGTAATCAATTGAAGGAGTATTACGGTAATTAAAATATCGTAATACTTTAATATGTATCATTTTATACGGTAACTTCAATTAGCATTACCGTGAAGCCAATTACGGTACTTGGCTTCACGATACTTTAAGTACCATAAAAACTAAAACCAATTTTACTTTATTTTAAGTACCATAAAAACTAACCCATTTTATACTGCACTTAAAAAGCCGTAAAACCCTTTCTACTTATTAAATTTATCTCTTTCAACTCTATTTTTTTTTATATTTCTCTCTTTCATTTTTTTAATATTTATCTCTTCTTTCTCTTTCTAAATCTTTTCTCTCCCTAATTGGGATATTTGGCCGTATCCAAATGGGCTGGTAGAGTAAGATTGTAGAGAGAGATAACGAAGAGATAAAAAAGAATGAGAGAGAAAAAAAAGAGATAAATATGAAAATGAATTAAAGAAAGAAAAAATAGATAAATATAAAAAGAATTAGAGATGAAATATATCAATATAAACAGAGAGAAAGAATAAATCAACATAGAAGAAATTAGAGATGAAATACATAAATATAAAAAGGGTTTGCCGTATAACATGAGTTAATTTTACGGTACTTAAAACGTCGTATAAGGGTCAGTGTAAGTTTACGGTACTTAAAGTACAATAAAAAATACTTAGTATTACGGTACTTAAAATAATACAACTACCGTCAAGGAAGAAAAAACAAAAAAAACAAAAAAACAGAAAAAACAAAACTAAGAAAAAAGGGTGTAGATGAGATAAACGAAAGTTTGGAGTTTTTTTCCGATTAAACTTAAATTAAAGTATATCTGATAATTTCCCAAATAAACCATCCCTTTGCAAAAATGTGTAGTCAAATAGTCTTTTATGACTTATTATTACATCTCCTGATGCTTGACATAAACTACAATACTGAATAGATGATGCACAAGCTATGCAACAGAACCATGTCAATAGTAGTAGCCATGAAATACAATTGTAGCCTCCACATGCATGGAAGAACAGATTACTCAATGTTTTCAAGATCAAACACAAGTAAGGATCTATTTTTTACTTTACAATGCAGCTCATTATTGAAGAACAGATTACTCAATGTTTTCATGTTCTACACTGCCCTAAATCACCCAATTGCCACTGATACACCACCTCATCTTCAAATTTAACCAGAGAAAAACAGTTTGTACAGTGAAAATGATCAGAAAACAAATATTAAAAAATAAAAATTTATCAATTCCTCTTACTGATCATAGTAACAAGAAGTTTGCAAGAAATGGTTACTAGAACCAATTACACCAAAATTACACAGAAATCACATATTTTTAAAAGAGAAAATTTAGTGGGCCTGATCATTTCCATTTGAAACATAAATTCAAGTAAATTTCACATAAAAAGGAGAGCGTTTAGTGAATACCTGTGGCTCAGAGCAATTGCGACAAAATCGATAACGGAATGCAAGCACGAGCGGACCCTAGAAAGGTTTCTAGGGCTCAAAGCTCTGCTTTTGCAGTCAGGATAGGGAGAGAAGAAAAGGAGTCATGAAAAATATCTGGGGTTTCCATTTGGTGAAGGGGATGGGTAGGGCTCAAGGAATGCTTGGGGTTCGAGAGAAAAAGAAACTGGGTACAAGTAAGCGGATCACAGTCTGGAATTTGTACCGGTCCAAATGTTTTTCTAACAGAATTATTACTTTTAATTTTCAAATTTTATGTATTTTTCATATACATGATCTCTATGTTAGAGATTACATGTCTTTAAAAATTAAGTTAAAAAATCCATCCCAAAAATAGATTTTTAAGGGATGACTCATTTCTATATGGACTCACAGAAACCGTGTCCTCTTCTTTTTAAATCAGCAATTATAGTTTTGAGTTGAGCTTTTTTTTTTTTGTTAAATTATGGCATTCAAGCTTTTGCCATACAAGCCTCATTTGTATCTCTAAAAGCTTGTAGTAGAAGCCTCCTTTCAAGATCGACCTAGTATTAACTCTTTAGTCTAGGGAAGTGTTGCTCTAACATAAAGTTTAATTCTTATTTTTAAGAAATTCTTGACTAAATTTAGAACATATTAACATGCATCAAGAAAAACTGTGTCGAGATTCGAAGGTCAAATTTTTATGGGTGCAATTTGTAAAAGGCTGAGGCCCTAAAGAATCAAAGTAAGTTGCCCATGGTAAATCTTTGTAATAGCTTGAAAATTTATGTCTCTAATTATACAAATAAAGCTTAAAAAATAGTGTAGATTGAACATATCTATGAATTCTTGTGCATTAAATGATGCATTATTTTCAAGACAATCAATTTTTCTCATGTTCAGATTTTTGGGCATCAAAATAACATCTTCTAAAGAATTTTTGAGGTGGGCCTTGATTTTATTGTTTAGGGCATCACCCTTATATAAAAATTTTGGGAAATTATTATAAATATGCTTTTATTTTCTCTCAATTTGAAAAAAAACCCTCAACTTTTATAAACTTCATCTAGACCTTTTTTTTTGGCCTTTTTTGAACCAAAATAATATTCACAGTAGTCATATTATTGTGAAGCCCTAGTGTTACGGTACTTTAAGTACTGTAATGACTACCCCATTTTATACGGCATTTAAACTGTGATAACTTGAAGTATTTTAAATGCCAAAACTGAGAAAAAAGGGTATGGACGAGATTTACGAAAATTTAGGTTTTTTTATAATTTATGAAAAATTAAGGTATATTTATGATAATTTCCCAAAAATGTTCTAATTTTTATGGAGATTTTATGCGGGCTTCAAAATTAGTTGAGGTGAAAAAATTTAGTAGGGCCACAGCTTCATGCACATTCAGAACGTACAAAATTTGTGTAAAAAAAAAAACTTACAGATTGATCATTACGATTTTGATAAAACTGGATTTAGAAGAAATGGTTTTCATGCCCCAAAAAATGGTTTATTTTATAACATTCTATGTTTTCTGGGCTATCTATTTCGAATGTTTACATATTTGTATTACTTTTGGAGCTTCTAATTCTATTGTTAGGGCAAAAAACAAATTTGCCAGTCATTATAGTTCTATACTCAAGGCCACAAATGGAAAAAGTTTATATAAAGTTGAGGCCCTTAACAATCAAATTAAAGTGTACCTAAAAAATTCATTATTTCGACATTAAAAAACCCTCGAATTGATTATCTCGACCACGAGATGTGTAGACGTAGAAAAAAAAAAGGATTTCAAGTTTGGGAAATAATGCTTCTTGTAATGCATTATCTTAGCCATTAATGTTCAATATTTTCAAGCTTTTATAGATCTACTTGATCCACACTATTTTTTAAGCTTTAAATTTTATAATTAAGAGATAAAATACAATTTTAGGCCATCACAAAGATTGTTTCTGCTTAAAAAATCATATTTCCACACTATTTAGGGGTCAGCCTTACTTTAAAGCCTCAACCTCATACAAACCTCAAAAATTTATTAGAAAAAGTTGTTTTGATACCCAAAATCCTTAAATCGATCCTTTTGACCTAAAGATATATGGACGTGCGAAAAAAATTGATTTCAATTCTTGAAAATAGTACATTTTATAATGTGTTTTTTGGACAATCAATTTTCAAGGTTTTTAAGTCTCATAGATATGCTCAAAGGACACTATTTTTAAAGCTTTAATTTTTATAATTAGATGTGAAAATAAGTTTTTTTTGGCCATCACAAAGATTTCTAATTTTAAAACATCTTTCGACACTATTTGAAGGTGCACCTTACTTTGATTGTTAGGGCCTCGACCATATGTAAACCACACCCAGATGAAAAAGTTCATTTAAGAATTTTCACATAAAACTTGCACGCCCCGCCCCTAGCATCTGGTTTTACATAATATGAGTGGAAGAGTATATGACATTTGGGTGAAGAAAAAGTCAAGGAATAGTTCAAATTGAACTAAGCCACATCCAAGGGCTACAAAATAGCTTTGTTTTTTTTTTTATTATTATATTTATCTAAGATTTAGGATGTAGATTAACTTTATAAGGGGAAATAAATAAAGATAAAAAATGTTTTCAATAAAATATTATTTTGACATTTTTTATTCAAAATATTTTATTATTATTATTTATTTGATTCTCTATATAAAAATAATTTACACTCTAAATTTCACATAACTATAATATTTAATAAAAATTTAAAAATAAAATTAGATTTTAACTTTGGGATATGGCCCTATCTAATCTGAACTCTAGGAAGAAGTGGACAACAAACTTTCTAGGGGTGGCAATGGACCAAGACCTGACCTGGGACCTGAGGGGTAGTCTCGATCCAGGTCTAGATATCGGTAAAAAACGTGGACCCAATGGGTGGACAACAAACTTTCTAGGGGTGACAATGGACCAAGACCTGACCTGAGACCAGCGGGGTAGTCTCGATCCGGGTCTAGATATTGGTAAAAAACGTGGACCCAATGGGTTAGGTTTGGGTCCAAAATGTGGACCTGAACACTATTCGGGTATAGATTCATATCTTGGACCCGAACCATTTCCATTTGGGTTTGGTCGGGTTCAGATTCAGGTCTAAGCTTGGGTCCAGGTCCCACACCATGTCCGGGTCCACCCAGGTCTGGGTCCTTGTTCGAGCTGGACTGGGACCGACCCGTTGCCACCCCTGAGACTTTCCCAAAGCTGTATCATTGTATATAATTCTTGACCATCATGGGAATATTGTGCTACCTCGACATAGAAAAATTTAGTAAATTTTGACGATGGAGAAGGAGAAGGTGGTGAGAATATGCCCCTTGTTTCGTTAACATTGTGTGGAAGGATAAGGTGAAGGTGATGGCCTTACGTTGTTATTGGAGAATAGTCGGAGATAGTTTTACATGGTTACCAACACGTGTGTCGTTGATTGAAAGATACCATCATTATTGACCATTGGATGTAAAATCCGGTGGTTGAGGATTAGCCATAATTAGACACAAAGTTCAAAATAAAGTTTTTTAAATATTGTAACACTTCTAATAACAAGAAAAAATTGTGACCTCATTGTACCAAAAATAAATGGTCTCATAGAAACTATTTATTTTTTTATACAAAGAGGTCGCAATCATTATTGACTATTGGATGTGAAATCAGACGATTGGGGATTAACTATTTATTGGATACAAAATCTAAAATAAAATTTCTTGAATGTTGTGATACTTTTTTTTTGGTAATTCAGTAGAGATGACGAGCCCCTACCCTTTTTTTTTTAATGTGTTAGGTGACAATGGAAGCTTAGACCTTAAATGGGATACAAATGGTACTACCTCGACCCCAATCCCAACCTCATTCTGGTAAGTGTGAGAATTCTGCTCACATAAGATTTCTAAGAGGTTTCAGGTACCTAGCAATTGAACCCATCCCCCACTTAAGAAAATTACCCGTCCAAGGAGTTTGTTTGGGAATAAAAGAATGCCAAATATTTGGCATCCCAACAGTGAAGAGGGTAAATTGAGAATTTTTCATATTGTCTAGGAAGTACCTGATTGATATAAAAACTTAAAAGCATACTACCACGTGTAATTTGTTATCTTTTGACCAATTGATTAATATTACAAGAGGTTTCAAACCCCTTCGATATTAACCGTACAAAAAAAAAAAAACCTTAACCATGTGGTCGGGGGGCTAGACCATCCATGTATGTGGTCGGTGTGGACCATCTAATCACTTCATAAACTTAAAGCGATGGGATTCAAGAAGGTCAATTGGACAACCCCATGTAAGCTAATAGGGAGTTCCTGGGTTAGGAGGAAGAAAGCACCCAAACCAACCTGATAGGAATGTTTACAGAAGGATCTTAAATGAATAATAAGGATCATGACATGACTCACTTGATTTTATTTTTTTTTTAGGACCAAATAATCATATTGTGGACATAAGACCAAATAGTCATATTATAGATCCAAAGTCAAATCCAAAACCAGAATGTTAATTTAGGGCGAGTTTGATTAGTGGAAACCGTGGCTTGCAGAAGTCTCAGCTTCCACTTCTGTTGCACTTCCCGTATTTGTTAAATGAAAAGCATTACATTGTTTTGGAAATCATGATATAAATTTATGAAGTACAGCTTCCATGCTACCCCATGGAAGCTGCAGCTTCTGAAATTGGTGGAAGAGGTGGCTTCAAACAAGCCCTTGACATTCCAAGTATAAAATAGCACTATTGTTATAAATGCTGAGACCCTCATCAAGAATGTCTCCTCAAAATCTCTCCATCTTGAAAGTTTAATTTGCAAAAGTGTAAGTTTTTAGAAACACCATGAGAATTTGTTTCACCCCAAAACTTCCAAGTCATCTTCATAGTAACTGATTTCAAAAACAGAAAAAAAAAACAAAAAACTTCCAAGTCATGTATATTCATCTCTAATATCAATCTAGAAAACAAGAGAGTTAATCTGGAGCTCAAAAATACTTTGAAGATCTGCACCTACATTGACTCTAGACCATCCATTTAGTGGACAGATCTTGTTTTTCAAGAGTGCATAATCATCTTTTATTGTCTTTTGAAATAGTTCACAAGGTGAATCAAAAGATAATATGAAAATTTTCAGGAAGCAAAAAATATCTCCTTAAATAGGTGTTTCGGAAATGGAACAAATGTATAGTTTGCTCTGGCAGGAGCACGATTTATGCCCTTCACGCGTTACTATATACACGTTTCTCCTTAGCTTGTAGCAATGTCACAGAAAGTCCCCTCTGATCTCATAATGTGACCTGTACTAGGACAGTCACATTCACGCATAGAATGATAAAATTTTGATTATCTTTGCGTTAATTAATCACCAATGTCATCTACTCCAAATGATGCAATGGATTAAGTTTACAATGATAGTGTTATCAAATTCGCTTCACTTTGGCCGAAGAGGCGGGAAGCCTTTTAGATTTTAGGCGTAGACCGAATCCAAGTGAAGATTGGTGCTGCTACTTCGGTCAAATTTGGGTCTGCTTCGAGCAGGTTCGGCTGAAGCTTCAACGTCTTCAGCCCAAAAAAAGAAATATCAATATAACATAATTTTCTATTTTTTTATTTTTTTGAAATTTTTATTTTAAAATTGTCATTATTTTAATAAATTGGTATTGACGCGTCGATTAGATTTGGGTCTGGTTCGGGCTGAAGATTCGGCCTCTTTGGCCCAAGCAAAGATATAATATATAAAAGTATTTTTTTAGAAAAAAATTATTTTTTTATTATTTTTATATAATTCTATATATAAATATCTAATCTATTGATATTAAAATAACAAAAAAAAATCTGAAGTCTTTCCCTGAATCGTCCGAAGTATCGAATTGATTCATTTTTCTCATCAAATCGAAGAAGATCCTGAAACGAATCTGGCAACATTGCACAATTGTGACCTTAGCATCATAAATCATCATGCATATTAGTAATAATACATATATATTAATAAAGACTAGTGTTTGAAAAGCCGGCAAGTCAGACTCTACCTTGCCAAGGTTGCTGAGTTCATAATCAAATCGCAAGAACCCACTAAATCATGTCAATTTCCAAGTTTTCATTATTAATTCTTGAGAAATCTATTAAAATACCCACAAGAGATAAGCTATTTAACAATTTAGCCTTTTGAAACTATTCAACCAGAATTTTATGTGATCATTGCATATCAAAGAAGTTGAAGATCAAGTTTTATATAATAGTTGTGAGACTAGCTTTGCTTTATGGAGCGGAATGTTGGACGATAAAAAATCAATATACCCATATGAAGATTGTAATGGAGATGAAGATGGTGAGAGGGATTAGTGACAAGACAAGAAAGAATATAATTCGAAATGTATATATTCAAAAAAATTTAGGCGTTGCACCAATAGGCAATAAGATGAGAAATAGTAAACTTAGGTATGATAGCTATGTACAATGTAGACAAGTACAATACTTGTTAGGAAATGTGAGTCAGTTCAAGTGGAAGGTTAAAAAAAAGCAAGTTTGAGAGATCCAACAGGACATAGTTAGAAGTAGTAAGAAAATATATAAAGATTTATGGTCTCACTGAGGGTATGACCTTTAATAGAGTAAAATGGTGGATCATGATTCGTATAGCCGACCTCAATTAATTGGAAAAAGGCTTTGACGATGCTGATAAAAGTTTTCCAACTATTCCTACTCAAAACTATATGTTATTTTATAAGTATTTTGAAAAGTGTTAAATCATTAATCTTTTACCAGTAATTTGATAAGCTTCTCTTAAATATTTTAGGATA
Organism: Amborella trichopoda; assembly: GCF_000471905.2. The sequence continues at coordinate 2,598,120 of NW_006500346.1, read as the reverse complement.
GACCAAGCGATTCACTTATCAACAACGATTCTTTAGCTCAATTAGCATGAGATAACATCCATCCATGACATAAGTACTTCTTTAAGGCTTCATAGATACGTTTTGCAAGCTCCTAAGTTCTTTTGGAAGGCTGCTTCATTGCCCATGTTCAAGCCATTTTAGGTTTTGTATCTTCAATGTGATACGTAAAGACCATAAACAAAGAAATTTAGACATAATCTCTTAAAAATCTCTCTCTCTCTCTGCATAAATAAAAAAATTCAAAAATAATCTCTTAGACAAAGAAAACTCTCTCAAATAAACTCTCCCTTCTGTCTCTCTCAAATCAACTCTTTCTCTCTCCATAAATAAAAAATTCAAAAGTAATCTCTTACACCAAGAAAACTCCCACTCTCTCCCTCTTTCTCCTCGTTTTATAATAAAAAAATACCTTGCTGCACATCCAAGCAGTGAGTTCAGGGTCTGTTAAAAAAAAAAGAAACAATATGTGAAATAAATAAACAATCATTAGTATTGCTTACCTTGAAAAAGTTGGAACGAAAAGAAAAGAGAGAGAGAGAGTTCTAGAGAGAGAAACAATGGGGCAGAGAGAGAGAGAAGCGTTGGGACAGAAGCCAGTTACAGGGCAACTCTCCTTTGGCAGGCAATGCAGGTAGAATGTGAGTGTCTGAATTATTTTGTTTGCAAGTCTGCCAATGGAGAGAAGCCCTGAAACTGGTTTGCCCATTAAACCCTTTGCCTTCATGCACTTCAACCTCCACCTAGAGAGAGAAAGTAGAGTAATCCAACTGCCTTTGCTCTAACAAAACCTCCCTCTCTCTCTTTCTCTCTCTAACTTCTCGTTGAATGTAGAGAGATGTCTTCCTTTCTCGCTCTACTGGTGCTTATTGGCTAGTCGATGTGAAGCTCAGGTATATAAAAGGAAGTCATTGTTAAAACAGCATTGGCTTTCTTTGAAATATCATATATAGCCTTGCATGAAATATCTGTCCTTTTAGTTTTTTTTGGTAATATCTTGGGGGGCCCTTTTTGGATGTATGTTTTGGAGGTAAAGGTAACACTCCTTTAAAATTGCACCTTAGGGGCCGAATGTTAGCTTCGCACGTCATTATTCATAAAGTAGCTTTGACGACGACGATGATTGTTCTACTGATGAGTAGGATTTTATTTCTTGAGTTTTTTTTTTTTTTTTACTTATCCAAAAAAAACTCAAGAAAAACAATCATTATCGTCGTCAAAGCTTTTTCCCAACTAATTGATGTTGGCTACACAATTCCTGATCCCTCACTCTGCTCTATTAAGGGTCATACCTTCAATGAGGCCATAATTCTCCATATTTTTTCTTTCTATTTCCAACTGTCTTTCGGCATTTATCCCTTGTACTTTTTGAGCCTTCCACTTAAACTAACTCACAACTCTTAATAGATATATTATTGGGTCTGCACCACACATAACGAACCTACCTAAGTCTACTCTCTCACATCTTATCATCAATTGGTGCCATACTTAAATTTTTTTGAATGTATACATTTTAAATTTTATCCCTTTTTGTCTTGCCACTCATCCATCTCCAATTCAATCTTATATGAAGATAAGAGAAAGAAATCTACTTGTTAGTGAAGGTGGTGGCAGAGGTGGAGCTGGTTATAGAAGAGAGAGGTATAATTATTCAACAGCGATGTAGATGGTAGTTTGAGATAAAAAATTACAGCATCATCACGAAATTAAACCCTGTAATAATTTTAATACGATGTGTGAAGATCCAGTAGATGACCATCGACATTTGAAGAAAAGGTGCAGATTCATTTTCATTTGCAGCCAAACACAGGGTTAACCTCATGATTAAAAGAAAAATATCTAGTTTCTTCTCTCCCCAAAAGTTTGGAAATTGATCAAATTGAATATAATTATTAAAAATTCTTCCAAAATGGGGTTGAAGTCATTGTGGTACCACCACCTGAGCCTCAGCTACGGTCTAGATTTCGATTCCCACTTATGTATTTGAAAACCACTTATAATTTCTTAAAAAAACACATGGGCCTGTATTCCCCATTGATCTACAAATAAACAATAAAAAAAAGAGATTTGCCATAACGACACGTACAAGTAATGTTTGAGATATGACTACCAAACAGGAACTTAGACTTCGATTTTAATTAGAACATAAAAATCAACTAAAATTTTCATTTGATAATCATTTTTTTTTGGAAATCAAGTGAAAAAAACTTTAAATTTTAATAGTGAATCTAGTTGAGAAGAACGGTCTCTAGCTTTGGACCAATCTCAAGGGTTTAAGGCTGGTGTTTTGCCTAGGGACAATGGGCCAGTTTTTTGTTTTTTTAGTGTTAATTTGTTAGAGACCATGCTTGATATTCGAGAAATTCAAGGGCATTGACGATATAAACGAAGGTTGATATGGTAATTTCGCTTGCTGGCATATGCTAGGGTTATACTTTCGGATATCCAAGCTGCTTTTGCTGCTCCCAAGCCACTGTCACTTTCACCCCAAAAATGCGATTCTCCATCCATGACATCAATCAACGGTCATGATTTCAATGAACAGCTGTGCCTTCTCAAATCTCAGGCGTCCATACGATAAGATAATCCTTTTGTCGACATACGTGTCTTGCACGTGTCGTAAGTTCTTGAGAGTTATATTCTCCTATGGGGATATGCTTGGTCATATTCGAGCTTACCTTTGGCTTTTCGATAGGGCAAGAAACCCCAAGGAGCTAAACGTCTCTCCCCCTCTCTTACAAGATCTCTCTCTAGTTCTTTTTTCCTTTTTTTTTTTTTTTTTTTTTTTTTTTTTTTTTGATAAATTTGTGGGGATTTAGGCTCTATCTATTTTTTATTAATAAGTAGGAATATTACAAAAGATTTAAAATTTATGATACATTTCTTTCATGCAAAATCCTAATTATTTCAGAAGAAATAAGTGGAGAAAGAAAATCAAGTGGCGAGCACACATTTCTCTCTCTTATAGCTTGAAGATCTTCTGTCTTTCACTTTGGAAAATGTTGTTGCATTAAATTTTGATCGGGAGTGTCAATTGATTATAATGCATTTCAATTCACATTAAAAAATAAACCACATTATGCATTTCAATTCTCATTAGAGCTTGCATATGACAACTGCATTCTCATTGCATATAAACCATGCCTAATTAGGCAAGCCTCGGCCGGTAAAAAACATTAAAAAATAAAAAATATAGAAAAACCTAAAAAAAATGAATATTTTGTTTAAAGCATAATTAAATAAAGCACATTCACATGAAGCTGAAAATTAATAAAAAATAGATTTTCAAAAATCAATTTGTGCTTAGAAGTATTTTTAAAAAATTTTAAAAACAAAGGGGAGATATAAAAATAAGTATTCATGATCAAAACACTTATCAATATTTGCCAAATTGATAAAAACATTCACAAACACATTACAAACAAATCCCCTATCTTTTGAAATTTTATATAATTTTTTTAAATTTTTTAAAAATACCTGACCAGATCACCAAAACCGGCCAAAATTGAAATAACCAATACCTAGTTCCTATATAACCATCCAGTTCCAAGTTGAACCAGCCAAGTTTGCAAACACTCATCATGCCCCAAACCACTATGCACTGCGCGGTATGCCCTCATTTTTATGTACCACTAGGTGGTTGGGCTGATCGAGCCGGGCCAAACGGCCCATTGCTGGTCCTGCATATGTCGCGTCATGATTGGGTTTGGTAGAGTAGCGCGTCGTGTCGCTGCAATTTTCCCTATATGAACATAGTACTCAAACATAAGCATAAAGAGGCATGATGTGCAAAAGTCAAAAACACATGAAAACAACAATACAAAGGCATCGAACGGTTACAATCAATGGTTTAAAAAACGGATCGGTGACCCGGATTGGGCTTCCAAAAAACCGATCAGGATC
>NW_006500346.1:2570715-2580819 GCF_000471905.2 Amborella trichopoda | reverse complement strand
TAAGTTAATTAAAGTAAAGTAAGTAGTGTACGTAATAATAATATAGTAGTATATTATTTATTTACGTTACGTAGTCGTCTTTCTTTCTTACTATATATATATATATATATATATATATATATATATATATATATCTTGATGTTGAGATGATCAATTAGAAGTTTTACGAACAAAAAACTACTTCTTCTTTTTTTTTTTTTTTTTTTTGTAAAGATTTTAGAGGTGAACCTTAATTCTACATTTTTAAAAAAATTTTAGAAGTACACCTTAATTCTACATTTTTTCGAAGGATTTTAGAGGTGCACCTTAATTCTACATTTTTCTACTGCTTCTACATTTTTCTGCTACTATTACGACTTAGTTGAGTAAAGACATAGACACATCATGGCTTTCTCCCTCACCTTGAACTATTTTCAAAAATTTGGCTGTGAAGCAAGGTTGTAGGGGCGAAAATCTTCCCGGAGGGTAAAAAGTACGAAGGTGATGCCACTACAGAAGATGTGTATTCGCCGATGGACCTGGCAGGCCATGGCACCTCTGTGGCTTCGATCGCAGCTGGAAACTGGGTCGACAACGCGAACTTATTTGGCATCGCTAATGGCACAGCACGAGGGGCTGTCCCTGGTGCTAGAATCGCAATGTACAAGGTATGCTGGAGAGCACCAGATAACGAGTGTTACGAAGCAGATATCCTCAAAGCCATGGATGAAGCCATAGCAGATGGTGTTGATATTCTATCAATTTCATTGGTGGTTGATGATGAGACTGGCACCTTTGATGGCGGTCTGAGTATCGGCACCTTCCATGCGATGAAAAAGGGTATCCTTTCAGTGGCCGGCGCAGGGAATGATGGGCCGGGGTTGGGGACAGTACGCAATTGTGCACCATGGATTCTCACAGTGGGCATGACAAATACTGATCGACAGCTGAAGAATACTCTCCTTTTAGGCAATGGCCAAAAGCTCGAAGTAAATCCCCCACTTATTCATCATCTTCCTTTCCACACCACAGTTTTAAAAAAGGACCTGAGTCAGGACTCGCGATTTTCCAGTGCCCGAGCTCACAAACTTGGACTCGGCCGAATTTGTTGGAACCCGACCAAGTCTTGAAGAAGTAATTATTAAATATTAGGAGCAAGCAAGAGTCGCCCGGTTCCCATAGGTTTGATTCTTGCTCGGCTTGTAAAATTGGACAGGTTTCGACGATTCTGAGTCTACTCGTCTAAGTTTGAATTTCACTGCTAGTAATCAGGCTAAGCATTCGAACCTAGACTTGATCTGCACAGTTGTTGACAGTCTCAACTCCACATCATAAGTTCAACTCCTCTACCAAAAAAAAAAAGTCCGAAAATTTATAAAATCCTCTCTTCAAAAGAAAAAAAAGAAAAAGAGGGGAAATTAGGTATATATCTGCTGTATTTACTATCTTTTAAAACATGACAGTTCCGCCTATTTTTTGTTTTTCAAAAATCGAAATGAGACTGGATTCTATTTTTGAAAAAACGAATTACTGAATCGTTACAATGCAATAATCCTACTGAAATCGTTACAATGCAGTAATCTTACTCTCTCTCTCTCTCTCTGCAATCTAACTTTTATGTGTCGAGCAATGTGTGTTTCCCTCTCTCTTTCTCTGCAATCTAACATTTTTATGTGTGGAGCAATGTGTGTGCAGGGAGAGGGGGCCATAAATGTGTTCAAGTCCCCGAAGAATTTCGCACCTTTAATCACGAGTGTGGACAGCTCACAATGTGACTTCAAGGATGAGGAATGCAGAGATAATGCAGGGTTAGTTATACTCTTTTCTTTCCTTGCAATGATAACTAGCAGAGACTCACTTGGACTCTTGCTACCGATTCCGGAAAGAAACTATGAACCACCAGACCAGTGTTCGCAAACTCGGACGATCCAATTTGGAACCGGCTGGTCAAACTGAAATAGGTCATTGGCCGATCCGGTTTCGAGGGTCCAAAGGGTATTTAAATATTTTTTAAAAATGTATATAAAACCTCAAATAATAAGGGATTTGTTTGTAATGTATTTTTGAATTATTTTTTTTATCATTTTGAGAAGAATTCGAAAGTGTTTTGCCCTGAATATTTATTTTTACATTTTCCTATCTCTTTTAGAAAATTTTAAAAATACCTTGAGCTCAAATCAATTTTTTAAAACCCACTTTTTTCTACTACTTTTCAACTTCATTTGGATGTGCTTTATTTAATCATGCTTTAAATATATTTTTTGTATTTTTTTATTTTTTTTAACACTTTGTGGACTAGCTGGGACTTGCCTGATTAGGCTGGTTGAATCAGCGGGTTTACAAGTTATTTAGAGCATAAAAGAGGCAATAGAAATCATCAGAAAAAACTCTACAAAAGATGGATTATTAAAAATTTTGATTCAGATCTTGAATATTTCTGAATTTTTTTAAACAATATAAAAGTTCCCCAAATCACCTTAAAAACTATCAAAATCATATAACAAACTAATAACAAGTAATATGGTGGTGTTTTTCAAATTATTTTTTAACCTTTTCTCTCTTTTTATATATATATATATACTTTTTCACTCCTTTTGGGCAAGTGGCTATGGAACTTGCCCTAACTTGACCTTGCACATAGGACGATTTCGAGTTACTCACCCAAATCACAACACTCTGCTAATCTTAATCCTCAAAACGTTGATGTCCAAACAGGGTATTAATTTGCTCGGCCGAGACCACCTGTCTCTTTATGAAATTTCAAAATTTCTTAAGCAAATATGGTGTGAGTATGAAAATTATTTCATGAAGATCCTAACTTGTTTTAATGCTTGTTTGTTTCTAGGACTTGTTATTTTTACATGGACTCCGATAGGACTAAGGGTAAGATTTTATTATGTAAAATTCCACCGGAAGCCGGTATGATGCGCCAGTACTTCAAGCGTTCACACCAGGGCATCGTTGGATCAATCTGGTTCGACACTGTTCCACCACCTGATCTCGTCGAGAATCCCTACGTACTATCTGAGTCTGATGGACCACAAATCGGAATCAATAGGTCCACCACCAATATACTCTTGCAATATTTGAAATCCAATAAGTATGTGTTATTTAACTCTCTCTCTTTTTGTTCTTTTTTTAAGTGAGCTAACAATAATATCAACATGATAGTTATATATACAACAAGAACAATTGGTATCAGGCATTGCTCTAAAGCTCACATTCAGGTCCAACGGAGATCAGTTAATCATGAATCTCTAAAAAATAAGCCCTTGAAGACAATAAAATCTTTTCGTAAGTTACATGTTGGAAATCTAAGCTAGAGTTGATTAGGAGATTTGTTCATGAATAAATTCAGTCATGATGCACCTTTAAAAGTGTCAATCTTAAAAAATACCAACCCGATACCACACAATTACTCTGCAAAGTCATACTTTTAGATTACACTTCTTCTTAATAAAAAAAATTAATTCCAAATTAAAATAACTCTTTCTTTGCATATTAGTAACATAGAATTAGAAGACCGTAGGAAGAAATCTAAATAAGGACAAGGTTTAGATAAGGGCAAGGCCTTACAAAATCAAATTAAATCACACCTCAAAATTTCACTAAAAGAGGTTGTTTCTATACCCAAAAATCTTCAAATTGATCATCTCAACCTCAAGATGCATGGGCATGAGAAAAATCAATTTCAAATCTTGAAAATAGCGCATCTTGTAATAAATTTTCGGACCGTCAATTTTCAATATTTGAAGTGTTCATAGATATGCTCAATCTATACTATTTTTTACGCTTTAAATTTTATAATTAGAGATAAAAATAAATCTTTAGGTCATCTCATCACAAATATTTTTAGTGTTTAAACAATATCTTTTAATAATATTTGAAGGTGCGCTTTACTTTGATTGTTTGGGGTCCCAGCTTTATTTAAATCACACCCATTAAATAATGGCCCTATTTAATTTTTATTGGACATTGTTATATGCTTCAATTAGGTCTGCTGTGGGAAAGATATTGCAAACGGAAAGCATCATTGGCGGTGGGGTTGCCCCGATTGTGTCATCCGGATCTTGTCGAGGTCCGGATCGCTTAGGATGGGGAGTGCTTAAGGTACAATCTTAGCCCTTATTAAGATTACAAATCTCTCTCTCTCTCTTCGTGTGTTTACACGTACGCACGTGTGTCTCTTGTATTGGAGTACATTGCATCACACATAGGGCTGCCAAACAGGCCATGTCAGCTTACACCAAGCCTAGCCAGAGGCATTTCTTATATCAAAAGTAAATGATCTTATAGTATACAATCCGATAAAACATAAAAAAATTTAAATACAAATGAAAAATTACAACCATCAAACAAAAGAGAATAACTAAGATTAGCCGAGAGAAAATAAAGCTCTATGGAAATAGCATTGAAATTATAGAGAAAAACTTTGGGAGAGGAATAAAATCATCCGTACACGTGCATGTTGTATATCCTAACCGGCAAAAATTAGAAGTAAAAAATATTATACTCCTTTGGGAGTCACCTATCCATTTACTCCCACGGGTAAAGCATCTAGGATTAATTTTGGGGATAAAAGCTCTTCAACCATGTTACCGTCAAAAAATAAAATATAACCTAATTGCACTCTCTATACACTTTAAAAAAAATATATAACGTCTACAACCATAGAGACTATCCAATTATTAGAGTGTGATATCCAAGTGTTAAAAAAATCAATTTTAATTTTATCTATGAGATGAATCCACCAGTGATTTTTAGATGGTTCTCAAAATTTCAAATTAAAAACATCCTCCCAAATAGGGACTAACGGAATAAATATAAATTACGCACCCATAAGAATATAGTACACTTGCCCTAGAAGCAAAAAGGAATTTGACTAGTAAAACAAGCAAAAATTAAGATCTTTACAAAAGTCTTCTTATAAATTATCCTAATTAAGAAACCAATTTCAATTAAATTAGGATACATTCAAACTTCCAAAAAAATTGTATAGCTTGTGAGTATATTTGCAACAAGCTCTTAATTCCCCCTTGCTAAATACAGACTCTCTCTCTCTCTCATGCCCTTTAAGTTCCTAATATCAATTCCTAAATATCTCTTCTCACACACACACTTTCTCTCTCTCTCTCTCTCTCAACTATCACATACTCATTTAGGGACTCCCCAAAAATCTCTATTTTGTTACAGTGATAAAGTTGCACAAAAAGTTTATGAAAATTTGTATGGCTGGAAACATGATGCGTTACCAAGGCACAATTGATACATTCGATTTATGATATTATATTTCTGATGCTCTTGACTCTGGAACAATGTTTCACTGAGGTTATGGTTTTTAATAAAGTAGAATGACGGACCAAAATTTGTGTAACCGACCTCAATTAATAGAAAAATGCATGTTAATGATAGCAATGATTTTCAAGATCAAATTACCAATTTATCAAAGTATCAGAGTAGAATGACGAACCAAAATTCGCGTAACCGACCTCAATTAATAAAAAAATGTCACGTTGATGATAGCAATGATTTTCAAGATCAAATTACCAATTAGTCAAAATATCAGAGTCCCTTAGGCTTTGACTTTGTCACAAATTTATCAGTTTAGGTGGTGTTTGATACTTCAAAATTTGTCTTGAAAATCCCAAACAAGGTAATCTAACCATTTTCTTTCTTGATATTATTTTCAAAACAAATAAATTTTTCTTGCTCTTCTTTAATATCTGAATAAAATCTATGAAAAGAAGTCAAATAAAAGTTTATTTTGTTTGATGCAGCCAGATGTTGTCGCACCGGGGGAAAATATATTGCTTGCCATTCCAAGTTATAAGACTTATCTCTACGATACTTTCAGTTCTCACAACCGGCCCACATTCAGTTTTGGTACGGGCACATCATTTGCAACTCCCCATGTTGGTGGGGTGGCAGCCTACATTAAGTCTTTTCACCCTACTTGGTCACCAGCTGCAATTAAATCAGCCATCACCACTACCAGTAAGTATGGCACAACATGTGTTTCAGTTTAGAAAAATTAGGGTTGGTAATGGGATTGTAACCGGACGTGGATGTAGACGGGAACGTAGACCCAAACCCAATACTATTCGGGTCCAAAATTTGGACCCCAGACCCAACTTTTCGGTCAAAAAATTTGGACCCATACCCAGACCCGAAGTCGGATCTACTCGTCGGGTCCTGGATCTGGTCTTTCTTTTTTTTCTTGCCCTTTTTTTAACCATCATATACTTATATTATTGGCAACATTTACCTTATATACTTATATTATTGGCAACATTTACAGTATTCCACAACATCTTTGAATACTCACATATTCCACTGAAAATACCTAAAAAAAAACAAATGTATTAGCAACATTTATGAATACCTACACATTACCCATATTATTTGGGTCGGGCCCAGATCGGGTCTAGACCCAATCCCGAATAGTATTCAAGTCCCAAGTTTAGTTGGGTCCATTGTCATCCCTAAGCAAAATGGTGCGTGCATTTGAGAAATTGGCGAGTCTTACTCAAGACTCAACAAGCGGTTACATTCGAAACCCGGCTGAGTCGAGTTGCCAGTTATTACCCTTTTTAGGACTCAAATGAGTCTAGGATAAACTCAGCTGATTCGAGTTGCCTACCTTGGGCTTGGGACCCCATCCAGTTATCTATATTTTTCCAATTCATTTGCATTAAGTTCTGCATTAAATTTGGTTTGATTTTACTCTTGTAGAATACAATGATCAAAATCATGATACTTCGGTCTGAATATTTTTTGAAACATGAGATTTTCATCCGTAAGTTAGGTAATCCCGTTTCAATTAACTTTTTCATTAAAGAGTTAGTTGTTCAAATTTACATGAAAATGTGGTTTACAGTGAAAGTTAGTATAGCGGAGGGAAAGGGAATGGAGCTTAAACGAAGTGCATCACAAAACATTGAATTGAATGTTGACAAATACCCGTATCAATTCCTTGAAAATTGATTCATAGTTGAAGTTCAAAAAAAAAAAAAAACTTGAAAATTAGCTCTTTTGAGTTTTGGATACCAATATGGCTCTTTCTCAAGCTTGATTCACAATCTTACTTTACGAAATATTGAAATAATACGGCTTGAGCATAGATAAAAAATTTTGCTTCATTTATGTTCAAATATTGTTGAGGTGCTCAAGCCATTATGGCATATCATCCTCTTCTCTACCACCTCTTCATCCACTTATTATGTAGCATTAAAAGGGAAATTATATTATATATACCAAAAACTCTAATATTTATATATAATAGTTAAGAGTACAATTATGTCTACGTGCATTGGCTAAAGTACTACGTATTATCGACATCTGTGGACACCGACACCGATTCCATTCATGCCACATTGTAACTAATCACATGACTGATCTTGTTCTAGCAACTCCAGCAATATCAGTCCAGCACCAAGCTGAGTTCGCCTACGGTGCTGGAATGATCAACCCTGTGGGAGCCCTAAATCCTGGTCTCGTGTACGACATGAACGAGACAGACTATTCAGCGTACCTGTGCCGGTTAGGAATCAGCCCGGGAAAAGCTTGGGACAATAGCATCTCCCCCTGCTCGAGTTTTCCTCAAGCAAAGGGAACCGATGGCCTAAATTACCCCACCATACAACTCACTGTGAACAACACCGATGGCCCTTTCGAAGCCACATTCGAACGCACCGTAACAAATGTTGATGATCAAGACTCTGTGTATACTGCCAAAGTTGAGGCTCCACAAGGCATCAACATCACTGTATCCCCTCAAAATCTCAGCTTCAATACGTGCAATAAGACTGGGTCGTTTCAAGTGAAGATCATGGGCAATTCCTTTGGATATCACAGGATTGCATCAGGGGCTCTTATATGGAGTGATTCAGTCCATAATGTAAGGAGCCCCATTGTAATACATAGTGTGAAGGTGTAGACTAGCATCTTTACCAACATAATAATACAATTGTAGGTCCTTCTACTCTTAATAGTTGTGATAGCTTGCTTCCTATGTACTAGCAATGTGCTGACATGGGATTGGAGTTGATAAAAAAGAAAGGCTACAATTATATAGCAAAGATAATGGTATATGCCAATACACAAAAGATATGGCTTTTAATAGAACAAAATAGCGAACTAAGATTTATATAGTCAACCCACGTTTTGTATTGGAGAAAAATGAGGTGAGAGAGAAAAAATAATAGATAAGAGAGAGGTGCCAAAGAGGGCACAGAGGAGATTTGAGCAATTTTTTTAGATATAAGTCACAATCACCTCTAACCATCAGATGTGAAATCAATCGATTACAGTTCTATCATTCACCCTATGCAAAGTTCAAAAAACATTCTCTTAGGCATTATGTGGAAAAATGACACCGCCACAATCACCCAACTTCAAATCTAACAAAAGAGGCAAGCAACCATTTATCGTGCATGCTTTAAAGGAGGTCAAACTAACAAAGATAACGATGATATCATCTAAGGGGAAATAACGAAAAAGGTTATAACAAGAGTCAATAGCTTCACCCTTTCATCATCATCGTCAAAACTTTTTCTCAATTAATTGAGGCCAACTACACAAATCCGAATCCGTCATTCTGCTCTATTAAGGATCATTCTTTCAATGAGGCTATAAGTCTTCATATATTTTTTCATTACTTCCAACCATGTCCTTTTGGACCTACCTCTTGCCCTTTGTAGCCTTCAACTTAAACTAACTCGCACCTCCTAACAAGTTTATTGCGTCTACGTTACAGATTGGCCAGTCCACCTATATCTAGTCCATCTCATCACTTATTGGTGCCACACCTAAACTTTCCCAAATTTATTCATTGTGAATTCTATCCATTCTTGTCTTGCCACTCATCCATCTCAACATCCTTATCTCCGCTAAACTCATTCTATGGGTATATTGTTTTTTGACCGCCCAATATTCCGCCCCATAGAGCAAAGCCTAGTTTCACAGTTGTTTTATAAAACTTACCCTTCAACTTCATTGGTATGCAGCGATCATATAAAATTGTGATTGCACATCTTCATTTCATCCCTCCAGCTCTAATTCTATGTGCGACGTCTTCCTTAGTCTCTCCATTTTCATGGATTATTGATCCAAGATATTGAAATGCACTCTTTTTTATATTTCCCAACCGTCAATCTTAACTATTTCATCGTCCGTACTCCTATTATTATTAAACTTGCATTCTATATACTTTATCTTAGTCCAGATAATTTTAAAACCTTTAGAGCATCCTTCCAAAGTTGTAACTTTGTGTTGACACCATTTTGGGACTTATCGATCAAAACTATATCATATGAACAACATACATCGCGGTACCTCATCTTGTAAGTGCCTAATTAAGTCATCCATACAACTGGTTTTATGCCAAAATGGTGCATGTTTAACATGTACGAATTTTAATGTTCTAACCTTAAACAATGGGTTCATGTCATCATTTCTCATTTCAGGTCCCACAATTTACAAGTTAAATTCATCTTTTTTTTTTTTGCTAAACAAAGGGAAAGTTCATAATAAGACAGTTTATTTATAAAATTAGGTGGTTGGGAGTGTATCATTCAAACTCAACATTTGTAAGAAAGCAATGTGATAAACAATCTAGTATTTTGCAGAGAAAGAGGAGATTGGAAAACTCGGTTGATAAATAGGCAGCAATGCAGCATGGGCCATTATGTCATGTTACAAGGGAACAAAAAAGTGGAACTCAAAATTGAAAGAATTGCAAGAAAATGATGCAAGAAGAAACTGGACTCAGATCTTATCTTTGCCTTTCCTTAGTCTTTCAAGCTCAGTTTCAGCCTCTTTGAGTTGCAACCTGAGGGTAGATATTCTTTTCACCAGCTCTTCCACAGTCCCCTTGGGGGTGGTGGACGGCTGATATGGTGTTAAGACGTGTGCAGAAAATTTCTTTAGTGCTTCAACCCCACAAACCTGAGAAACACCAATTCTAGTTAGGCTCTCTCTCTCAAACATGCACACACGTGCACACACACACACACACGAGCACACACACATGAGCATGTGCAAGAACTTCCACTCCACATGACCAACCCTCAGTCACACCACTCTCTCTCTATCTCCCTCTCCTCTCTCTCTCTCTCTCTCACACAA
>NW_006500346.1:2547467-2562976 GCF_000471905.2 Amborella trichopoda | reverse complement strand
CAGACCCAGTACAACTCCTATTAGGAGGTGCGAGTTGGTCCAAGTAGAAGGCTCAAAAAGGGCGAGGGGTAAGCCCAAAAGAACATGGTTGAAAGTAAGGCAAAAAGATATGGGGACTTATGGCCTCACTAAGGGTATGGTCCTTGATACAGCAGAATAACGAACCAAGATTTATACAACCGATCCCAAATATTGGGGAAAAGGCTCTGATGATGACACTTCTCAATCAAGCGGACCTAAAAATTTAAAATAAGAATCTGTAAAAAAAAAATCATTTCACCAAAATACCCTTGAAACATTTAAGAGCATATTGTTCAATTTATTTTTTGAATTATTTATTAGATTATTTTAGATCTGCCTAGTATGGTGCAAACCTCCAAAATTTGAAGTCAATCTAATACGTGGGGAAAATTTGAAATTAAAATACTAAATGCAATTATGGTCGTCCATTTTCTTCCCTGAACCCCTGGAGGGTGTTGTGCACCAATTGAGCATCCACGTCGCGTGGATGCTTTACTATAAAATGTGTCATGTATACATATGATATAGTTATCTTGTTTAACTTAAATGCATAAAATTTGGAAACCTATGTATGTGACGAACTACGGGAGTGCTTGTTTGGTGGAAATTTCGACTGTAGCCACAAGTTTCACCAAACAGGAACACTTCCCTGTTGGCACGGGGAAGTGCTACAGTACTGCAGCATATGGAAATACTGCCCCCAAAAGAAGCCCCAAATAGCTAGCTTCCATACCCCAACCCAATGGAAGCCGAGATACTAGAATGTGGGGGCTCCAAAAAAGTGGCAAAACTAGTGGAAAAAAAAAACAAACCCGATGAAAGCTACTTATCTCTTCCCCAAAAACCATAACCTGCCTTACTCTATCTTCCCCTATCACTGATCTCCACACACACCTTCTCTCTCTCTCTCAGCCCTAGAATCTTCCTCTCTCTTCTCCTCTTTCTCTCTCTCTCTCAGCCCTAGCCACCCTACTCGTTCCCCAAAAACCATAACCTGCCTTACTCTATCTTCCCCTATCACTGATCTCCACACTCACCCTCTCTCTCTCTCTCAGCCCTAGAATCTTCCTCTCTATTCTCCTCTTTCTCTCTCTCTGAGCCCTAGCCACCCTACTCTTCCCCTCTCTCTTCCCTGATCACCACTCTCTCTCTCTTCTCTTCTCCATTTTCTCTCTCTATCTCCTCTCTTGTTTTCTATTCACAACCCTCTCCCCCTACAAATCTCTCCATCTTTCTATCTCCCTCTCACATCCAAAGTCTCTCTCCCTGACAACCCTTAATCCTTGCTCCTTTCCCCTCTTTCATTGTTCTCACTTCCCTGATC
Source organism: Amborella trichopoda (assembly GCF_000471905.2). The sequence goes on along the minus strand of NW_006500346.1, from coordinate 2,561,631 downwards.
CCCACTCTTTCTCTCTCCACTGCTCTTTCTATCTTTGCATATCTCTCCATCTTTCTCTCTCCCTATCTCCCTCTGTCTCACATTCAAAGCAATACTCCCATTCCACTCCTCTTCTATTTTGTGCAGCATTTTGGGACCCTTATCACCATGAAGCCCAACATTGTGATCCTGAGATCTTAGAAGCTGTGAAGGCAAAAGCTCTATGAAGTCGTTATCAAGTACAACTTTGTACTTAAAGTCCTACTATTTCAATACCCAATGGTTGTTTGTGATATATGGTGTGCTTGTGACTTCTAAGCTTTCTGTTTTTTGAGATGAAAACTATGAGGTGGTTGTGGTTTCTCTTTGTTTGGATTGAGAGAAGGGGAGGTTTTCACAATGCTTCTACTTTGTTATTGAGGCCTTATTGCTCGTTTGTGAAATACATTGTGCTTGTTGTGGAATCTTTTTGTTCTTGGTGTGGAATCTTTTCTTTGGATGTGTCCATGTTGTTGAACTAAAAACAATATGGGTGGGCATGACATGGGACCGATATTACTTTATGTATATTGTATTTCTCTGGTATTTAAACTCCCTATTTGGCATGTGGATTGAATGCTTCTCCTTTTCACGGGATGAAATTACATTAGACCCATATTTAAGGTATTTGGAGTTGGGATCTATGGCATGTGGATTGAATTTGTTTCCTGATTTTAATGGGCTGGGTGGATTAATTGTGATTGAATTTGGATTTTTTATATGCCAAAGAATGTAAATATGTGGAAACAAGGAGGAGATTTTACTTAGTATTGTTCACAACGCATCATTTCTCATGACATTCATGAATTGGTGCTTTATAGAGTTATCACCAATCCTTCTTTACATGTTGATGCAAGAGAACTTGATGAAACATTGAAATTCAGTAAGAAAACACCTTGACACAAGCAATGTTGGAGAAACCCTAAGGTTTTCTCCCACCTAGGGCTCAAGCCTTAGGCTTCTTTTGTAAGACAAAGTCTTTCGTTTCTTAAAGAGGAATACATGAATGACTCTCCAACCCATCAATGCCCTTATTTATATTGAAAAATTATTATTTTAGACAATATTGTTCATACAATTAACTTTTGATCAAAAGGTTATAACTTAAGTATAACTTGAAACTAAACTCCCTTACTTCAACTAAAGTATCTAAAAAGTCCCCAGAATTCCTATAAACTAAAAACCCTAGAATTAAACCCTAAAACTAAAATCAAAATATACATCCTTTAAAATTGAATAAAAACTAAAAATAAGTATAATTTTTCCCTCCATAATTCTCCCCTGGTTGGAGAAAACTAGTCCTCGAGTTTTGAAGTGTGCTAAGATGAATTAGCGTCAATCCGATTACATTTTTCAACTCGAATAATGCAAACGTGATCCTGGGACTTGTGGGTTACTGCAGTGATCAAAACACGATATTTATGCATTGGAACTGAGAAACCCTCAAGGAATGGGTCACTATATCTAGATAGAATATTTTTAATCAAATAAACTTGTTGAATTTGCATTACTCCAGCCATGTAACCCTGCTGAATTTGCTCAAGCTCAGCCTTAGAACACACCACAAGTGCATCTTTGAGATCAATGATTAAACCAACAACTTCACCCTCTTCCAAAATATCTTCACCATCATCGTGATCCTTATCATAGATCGAATCTCCTAAGAAATCTTATTGTTTATCTAAGTATATATCGAAGATTGGTGGTGAATTCCAATCTACAATTTGTTGACTTTCCATGCAATCTGTCTTAAAATAAAAAATCTCATCCTTTAAATCGAAAACCCTAGAGTGATGTTCCCCACATCTAGGCCTTCTGTCGTTATCCTCAACACTCGACTCCCCACGCAGAGCACAAAAGTGAAAAGACTTGTATTCGAGATCCTCTTGGGCTGAAAGATCACCATCTTGCCCATTATTGAGGCTCACGAATTATTACGCCAGCTATTGTACTTGCCTTTCAAGTTGTCAACTCTGTCATCTATGGGATCACGGAGTGGATCTACGAAAATCCCCCTTCTATGGCCCCTTCTCGCTGCTATGGGTTCGTCGAAATCACAAACCCTAGGCAAGCAATCAACAAAAAACTCCTGAAATCAGAAAAATCTAAGTTATTTTGGTAAAACTTTGGCCAAAATCAACAAACTCTAGACCCCACTATAACTTCCCCTTTTTGTTGTTGACCTAGGGCACCAAAAATAGTGATGCTACAGTAACTCCCCCGACTTGCTACAGTAGCTTTTGTGTACTTGCTACAGTACTTATGTGCTTGCTACAGTAAATTCCGTGTAATCATGGGCATTGATACCACTTGATGTAGGAAAACTTGATGAAACATAAGATATTTAGCACGAAAGCACCTTGACACAAGCACTTTTGAAGAAACCCTAAGGTTTTCTCCCACCTAGGGCTCAAGCCTTAAGCTTCTTTTACAAGACAAAATCTTGTTTTTCTTAAAGATGAATACAAGAATGCCTCTCCAGCCCATCCATGCCCTTATTTATATTGAAAAATTATTGTTTTGGACAATTTTTGTCCATACAATTAACTTATGACCAAAAGGTCCTAAGTTAAGTATAACTTGAAACTAATTTCCTTAACTTTAATTAAAATATCTAAAAAGTCCCTAGTATTCCTAGAAACTAAAAAACCTATAATTCCTAGAAACTACAAAACCCTAAAATTAAACTCTAAAACTAAAATCAAAATATACATCCTTTAAAATTGAATAAAAATTAAACATAAATATAATTTTTCCCTCCATCACATGTGTAATAGGAAATGGCACGTAAAAATTTTTACAGGGTATTTAAGAGCAAACGGCTTGGGATATACACTTCATTAAGGAATTGTAGAGATCAAGCGAGCGGATAATGTAGAGCATCATTTAAAGGTTTTTGCACTAGAGATCAAGACGAAGAATACTTCTATACTTATAAAAAAGAACATGGATCACAACCAAAGCAACTAATAAATGCCGACCATTGTATCATGTACAAGGTGTTTACCCTTTGTAATTATACTATGGTCTTCTCATCATGTGTTAAGAATTAAAGTATTTCAACTAGTACCAAGGGGAACTTTGTATCTATGTAATGCATTATCAAGGTTTTGGGGGTGGATCTGGTCTTGGAGTGATGAAAGCTTCGTAAGGCTATTTATTGGAAGGGGTAAACTATGAACTTGTTCTAATTCAATAAACGTGATGGCCAATTGACAGGTTATGGCTTTAGCCCCTAATTGTTTGAGTATTTTGAAACGTGAAGGTTATGGTTGAATGTTCTTGAACTAATTTGGAATAGCTCGTACTGTGTATGTAATGGAGAATTGGAAGAGGGTTATGATGGTGTACTCTTCTTGAGATCGGTAGCTTATTATGGATGAATATCGGAACTTATTTGATAATCAGCAATTTCAGTTGAAATTTGATTAACCTGAAATGTCAAGGAAGATGCATATCACTTGTCGTATTTTATTTTTCATGACAGAGGGTGAGTAGATTGACAGGTCGTCATAATCAAAGTTTCCAAAATAGAAAGGTAACAGAGAGAGAGAGAGAGACCGCAAATTAGTTAACCATATATCAATGTTCACAGAAGAGTATTGTTTTATGGATGGGCTATGGGACAAAAGAAACAAAGGGAAAAATTTACCAATAAAATATGAAGATATTCATATTCATTTTCATGCAAAAATATATGCAATCTGTCTTCTTTTTTAGTGATCTGAAGTGCATATGTTAGACACACTAAGGATCATATGAATTCAAAATGTCCTTCATAAAAAATTATCAACCTCGCATCAGTGAAAAATTTAAGGAACGGTTATGACTGGCTTATTTCCCAATCTCCAAACCTCCAGAATTCAAGGTTCAATCAAACATAGGTTCCCAACCTTCCTTCAATTCCAGACTTCCTTAAATTCCAAACAAGTTATTAAACAGTATTTGTCAGTTCCAGAACTCATTGTAGCTTCCATGGAGAAAGAGCTTCCACATCCCAGGGAGGTTCCAGCTTCCAGTTATCAAGCAGGCTCTAAATTAAATGTTGCTTTAACATTTGGAAAATTGTTTCATGCGGGCTAGACCCCATTTCTACATATGCGGTCCAGAAAGTGTAAAGCATCCATCTTAAAGATGGATGCAAGTAGGTGTTACATCTAAAAACAATGGAAACTAACGGTCCAAATGTTTTCTTACTAGAATTATCATTTCTAGTTTTTAAAATTTATTTATTTTTACAAATTCATGATCTCCATGTTAGAGATTACATGTCCTTAAAAATTAAATCTTAAAATCCATCTCATAGTTGTTGGGTATGGGAACAGTTCCAAGATCGAGGGTGGGATTGGCGGATCGAAGCTATACTGAAGATTCTTGTGTTAGGGATCAATGCCCGTACAAACTCAAAGGTCAGGATTGAGGTCCATGTGTGTTGGGGATCGAGCTCCTTTATTACATAGGATCAAAAATTATTATATAAAGGTGCGAGACCCTGTATGTAAGAAACGAAATTCCCAATGGATTTTTTTCAGTTTCTTAACTCAAGGAGCGCATTACTAAAAGTGATCCAAAATATTATGGAGCGAGGAATAACTTTTATAGGAGCGAGCTCCATTTTCTTAGAACACGAGTACCACGTGTAGGTAATAAGGGTCCGTGGCTTTAAAATGTAGCTCCCGGCGTTGTTAACCAATAACATGTAGGCTTAGTCCTTCTATGAAATAAATACAGAACTTTAAAGTGATCCCATATTGTAGGATCTGGATGCCATATATGGCGATGCTTGTGTTCCGTTATTTTGGAATCTAGATCCCAATGTACTCTAGAGCGCGAACCACAAGACTAGGGAACTAAATCCTGCAATGTTCAGAAACGCGAAATTAAATTGTAAGGAACTTGCTACCTTATAAGATGGCGGGAGATCCCAAAACACTAAATTGAGTTTCAGACGAGATCCACTCCAAGATCGAGAGAATTGAGGTTTTGCAAGGGATCGCCACGCAATGGAGGAGATCCCGGTAACTATTATCCATCTCAAAAATAGATTTATAAAGTAGCCTGCATTTCTACATATGCGGGGTTAGCCGCATAGAAACCGGGCCCTTAACATTTTTGTTATTCTCAGTTCTTGAATAATTTTCTACTCTATGAGCGAAACAATGCCCAAAATCTGTATACAATAAATCTATCAATACTTAATCGCAAAAGCTTAGCATAGTGGTGGACGTTACTGTTTTAACTCAAGAGGCCAAGGAATCAATTCTTGGTAGAGCCATTTTTGGTTGCCATGATCGGAGACCAGTGTATGAAATATAGACACCTGTGAGGAGTGTTGAATGACGATACATCCCAAATGAGTTTTCTAGAATGACTATTCCTCACAATCGCTCCTTGTGATGCTGCGGATCCATGGCAATTAGGATCTCAAGACGCAGCAACACCTATGATGCAAGGAATAATTGACTTACAACTTACTTCACATTTGGAACTGCACAAAAAGAAACTTTTTATCCCAAAGAGGTATGCGTAAAATTCTGGGGAAACGTCAACGAATGCTGGCTTATTTATCAAAGAAAAATAAAGTACGTTATAAGAAATTAATCGAAATACACCTCTCCCAACACATTTTGATGAAGTGTAGGTCCCACGTCAGGGAGTGACACAAAGCCAAATGCATGGTGATAAGGTAAATTGGCTAAGGGGTCAAAGAAACACATCAGAAATGCCAAACCCCTAAACAAGCCTTTCAGGTGTGAGACATTTATAATTCCATACATCATTTACAAGGAGGTAATACTAAGTGAAATTAAGTACTACTATTGGGACCCTAAAAAAGAAGTTGTTAAAGTATCAGATATGTAGATCATGTCCGTAGTGTGTCAAATGTGCTAAGAACCAACACACGTCTAAGTTACATTGCTTTCTAGTCTAAGAGGGAAGCAAATGAGTTAGGGATTGCAATCCAAATTCTCGAACAAGTAAGTTGGATCTGGGTGTAGAACTTTGGACCCCATAATCAGGTTGAGTCGGGTGCAGGTCCATCCCAGACCTTACCGGATCGGATCCAAGTCAAGGCCGAGCCAACCCAAAATATTCTATGTAAGTTTATAAAATATATAAATATATTTTTAAATTTTTATAATTTATCCAAACCCGAGCCTACCCCAATGCGATCAACCTGGACCAGACAGAGTCCGAGTCTAGCCATTCACCTTGTCGGGTTGGCATTGGTGTCAGCATCCGCATCCGCGTCCACGTCGGACTAGACACGAGCCCACCCGACCAGTTTACACCCCTAAGAGAATCTATACGTCATCAAGGAGAGCCCCTGTCACAGCTATGGTCAAATCATTGATCCCTATGGACTCCAAAAGACCATATATGCCCTAATCAATCCCTAAGCAAACCACCTATATTAACTGGTCCGGCACACTTGAGTTTTTTTTAGAATACCTTTCACCACATGAGAGAGAGAGAGAGGGGGGCCTGGCGTCCAAGCACGGAGAGTGTAAGAATCGAACCGGTGACACCTCCAAGCATGGAACACATGCCACCATGACAGCTACTTAAGCCGTCTTGAGTTTAAAAACACCATTCCTGGATATCTATGACAATGTACTCAATTGGTATTCCTTCCACTCTTATCATTATCAAAACCTGTACTCCTTCCACTCCACATCCAAGTGAATCCTATTCCAATCCTCAGATGCCTGGAAGGCATTCCCTTGTCCTGCCCACCAGCCCTTCATCATCTCGATCATGGCAGTGTTATGAAGAAAGAAAGTACCATCACCCGATCACCATCATTCTCATTTATAGCAAAAAGATGAAAGCATATGGATCGGATCGGAGTTATATTTACAAGTTTCATTAATAAAAAGTTATTTGATGTTCAATCACATAGTATCACTAATCCAATAGTTCATATGCTTCAAATTCACCCATAGCAAATGAGAACTTCTCCATAACAAGAGAACCTTCAATGGAATAGTGAGTGAAAGCTCTTTCTTGTTCTCAGAATTTACAAAAAGAAATTGAAAATCCATACCCATCTAAAACAACACAAAACTTAGAATGAAGTCATTTTTTCAAGCAAAAAGATTTGGTCATTATGAGACATGAAAAAAGTAGAATATCTATTCCTGCATTACTATTTTGCATTATCAAGAACATGGAGAACTCATTTTGCCACCCAACACAGATTTATAAATTTAATGCCAAGATGATAGACCCCAGAGAAAAACCATTCACTAGCAACAACCAATAAACAATCAATACTTGGTTCATGGACTTGGGGCTCTCAATTCACACACACAGTTGCTCGTTTCAATCCTATGCTACTGATAAAATGAATAAAAAGCTAACAAAGGGAAAATTTTCACTTCTTGTTCTTTGAGGGCAGTGAAAAGAAGAAGAAGAAAGTAAACTGAACATGAAATCTAAGCACTACCTGGTTTATGAGGCCTCCAAATTTGTTTTTCAAGCTCATCATCTTCGCAAGTCCTTTCTCCAAGGTAGATGGAAATTGCAACAAACGCAGTGTATGCCCCGTAGGCGCAGTATCAAACACTATAACTGAATAATCCATTGTTTGTACTAATCTGTAGAAGAAAGGATGGTAGTCTCAATAAGAACCAGAATAATGGAGATAGCAGATAACATAAAAACCAATAATAGAGAAACATAAGAAAAATGTAACAAGCACACAATAAGATCTTTTTCATTTTTATTGATAAGCACAAGTGTTTTTAAGCTCGGACGTAGCTGTGGAACTGGGTAGGACTGTGGTCAGAGAGTCAGACTGGGACAAATCTCTAGACAAAATAACAAAAAAACCTTGGAAACCAGTGAGACTTGACCGGTTCCCAAGGCTTTTTCACTCAGACTCAGCACCCTGCCAGGTCCGAGTGACTCACTTGGGCCTGAGTGGATCGCGGCAAGTTTTGCGCCACTGATAAGCATCTATCAAAGCCAACATCAAACCAGCAGACCAACCCCAGATTTTCAGAATAATATGACAATATCATCTCTAATAATCAATCACTGCTCATATGTTCCAATAAGGATCCTTTTTCCCTATTAATAAAAATTTATTCAAAAGTTATTGTGTTCTCAAACAAATTGACTCACAAAGAAGAAAAAATAAAATCATTAGTGCATAGAACTGTATACTCATAAGTCAAAATAAATAAGATATTCTATATAGGACACGGTTTTAATGAATCCTAGGACTCATATATAGATATGCATCCCTTCTTCATAATCCATTTTTGAGATAGATTTTGGACCTAATTTTTTAGGTATACATAATATCTAACATGGAGAACACGAATGTGTAAAAAAAGTAAATTTTAAAAAGTAAAATTGATAATTTTGTGAAAAACATTTCAAACCATTGATTTTTCCTTTTTATGGAAATACTACAACCCCACATCCATCTTGATGCCTCGAGGGATGCAAATGCAGTCATATGTCCTGCACCCCTGATGCATAAACTACTTTATCTTCTATATGTAATACATCCATTTCATAAACTAAAACAAGGAACATAGGAAAAGTCTATTTGAATATTCCAAATGAAGAACTACACAGATTTCAGGTTATGAGAACTTCTGCATGTTATGAACTTCGCCATGACCAATATTTTATTGGAAGCAGCAAGAGATGCAATATTTTATCAAGTTTAACTTTAATTGAGATACACAGGGATTTACAGTTGTGTGGCACGTGGAACTCGATGTTACATGTAATATCATGATCATCATAGCCTTTTCCCAATTAATTGGGATCGGCTACACGAATCCTTGTCCACGATTCTGCTCTATTTAAGACCATACCCTCAGTGAGGCCATTAGGCCCTATATCTTTTTGGACTCCAACCACGTCCTTTTGGGCCCCTACCCCCCTACCCCTTTCCCTTTTCAAGTCTTCCACTTGAACTAACTCGCACCTCCTAACATGTGTTGTACTAGGTCGACACCACATATGGCCAGTCCACCTAAGTCTACTCTTTCTCATTTTATCGCCTATTGGTGCCACACCTAAACTTTCCCAAATGGATTCATTTCGGATTCTATCCGTTATTGCCTTGCTACATCTTCATCTCCGCTACACTCATTTTGTGGTATAGTGTTTTTTGTCCGCCCAACATTCTGCCCCATAAAGCAAAGCTGGTCTCACATCTCCACTTCGCCCACCCAGCTCTATCTCTATGTGCGACATGTAATATGCAACTCATAAATGATCAAAACATGTGCTATTTTCACATAGCTCTTGTTTGATTCATTTTGTTGAAGTTTTAGAAATACAAATTGAGACCAGCATTATGACAATGCCAAGGTCACATCTCAATGACAGGTCTAGTCCCTAGTAATAAGTGTTACATCTCGATTTATACTACTCTTTGACAATGTATTTGCATCTCCATTAGGCATCTCAGAAAACATGACAAAACAACATACCTCTCTCTCCCTAACTGGACCAGAAATTTCCTTAAAAATCATAGATAATTAACAAAAGGGAGGGCTCCACCCACACCTATATGATGGCATTGAGGCAATTACCTTGAAAATTAATGGAACCTCCCTTCTATATTCACAAAGCTTAGACAAGGGCCCTAGCTTAAGCATTAGAAGAGTAACATATACCCAGTTGCCGAGCATAGAACGGCAAGGTGTACCCCTTGTCATCTCTGTGAATATCTCCAATAACCCCCCCGGACTAGGATTACCCCAGGAACTCCCATCAAAGTTCACCATTATCCATCTTGTCTTCAGTGTCAACCAATGTTTTATGTTCTGTATGATACTGGAACCACCAGTCTCCATTCTCTCAGAATATCTAGAAAGCTCATGCCTCTAAATTCTGGCCTTGATATATTCACAAAAATGATTCGGCCCCATATTCTTTCCATATGAATCCTGCCATCTATCCTTAATTCTTGGAAGATCCTCCTATTTCTCTCATTCCAAAGCCCCAGCAAGATTCCGAGTACATCGATCCTTCATAGAATATGTCTCTCTCATTGATAGACCAAGAGCCACACCGAATCCAAAGTGAAGCAATTGATCATGGCCTAATCCATAAGAAACCAAATAAATGGAGGAAGAAGGCCAAAACCTTACCAACAACCTGACAAAAGCCAGAAGATGATATGCCTATTTCAGCTTCAATGCAGCACATGATGCACATATTGGTTATTGAAAAACCTCTCCTCTGATGATGATCAACAGTAAGGATCACACCTCTGCAGGAAAGCCATCCAAACCCATGGTATTAAGACCAGAAAAGACCAGCCAGTTCAGACTGGAAACTAGCTAACCAGGTCGGTTCAGCAGTCCCAAACCAGCTGGGCATTGCACAGTATGAACCAATCAAACCGATTTGAACAGGTCTAAACCGCTAGCTTAGACCGGTTCAACTGGTGTGCACCAGCCGGATCAAACCTCTTTTGACCAACTTTTATTTTTTATATTTTGCATATATTTTTGTTCCTAACAATTTCATGAATTTTTCTTATTTTTCTATATATTCAGGTTATTTTTCCTATTTTCTCTATTTTTCATTTATTTGTATTTTCCTAATTTTAAACTGGTCTATCCAATGAACTGGTGCCCCATTAGTTCAACTTCCATTCCCGACTTAATAACATTGATCCAAACACCATGACTCCAAGGGGCACAGGAATGCTCAAAGCCAATCTACATGGATCCACCATAGACAAGGCCTATTAAGGCCCTTGAAGTGGCTTAAAAAATAAAAAAGTTAGAAGAGAAAAATGCTCCAACAGGCTCAAACCGATTCTCAAGAGCTCATGTAGAGAAAAGACATGCTGGACCAAAAATACCAGGTGAAGTATCGTGTTTTCAATAGGAGAGTTAAATATCTCAAGCAAATCTAATTTTATTAGTTTTTGTCAAAAAAAATCTATTTTTATTAGTTGCCAAACAATTAAAGTGTGTCATTATATTGGTTTATATGTTTGTCGTTCAGCAAATTGGGTGCTGGTTGAAGTGAACATTACAGAGTATCTTAAAATGTACTCCAAGACGAAGTACAGAAATGTGAGATCCCTATTTTTTTTTTTCTTTTTTCTTCTTTTAAGGAAGATAATGTAAGATCCACAATTATCGAAATGAAAATAAATGTAATATTTTCATAATGCCGTAACATTCTCAAGTCCTCTGTACAACACGCAATGTTCAAACAAATGGATTTAGGCGCCTACGAGGTTTGGATGCCTGGCCGCCTAGGCATTCAGGCGGCTGCCCCAGGGACAGGGTGCCCTCACCAAAATCAAACCCCCACCCCAAACATGAGACACTAACTATTACTTTACAATAAGGCTTAAATGAATAACTGAATATATAAGACATTTTAAGACTTTAGTTTCACTTTCACATAAGACTTAACCCATTAAGATATCACATAATCAATTATTTATCAAATAAACTCAAACAAAAAAAATAGAATATCAAAATAAGACACATTGTACAAAAAAGGAATCAATTATTCATAAAAGAATACGATATATGCTCAATTTCATTGTCCAAATGAGAAAAAAATCAATAAATCACCAAAAAAATCAATTTTTTAACTACAAACATGTAAATATACCGTAAAAGAAAAAAAAATGTATAAGAAAAAATGCATGATTCATAACATAATATGTTGTAGCAAAATAAAATCAAAACACTCTTTCAAATATGATAATTCTTTAAATTGGTGCAAACCTCGTCTATTGAAGCCCCAAATCCACCCACGAACTATTGCCTTCGTTTTGGGAAGAAATTGAAAAAATAAAAAATTTATCGATCTTTCAATAAATCCCAAAAGAGTGGTTTTTGAGAGGTTTTTCTCACCTTAAAGGCCACAAATTTTCTATTAGGGGTTTAGAATATCCCCTAAAACCCTTTTTCCCCCCTTTTTAGGGGGGGGGATTACATGTCTTACCCTCACCCAAGGGTTTTTTTCCGCTGGTCGAAAGTGGTCACGGGGCGGCGCCTAGGCAAGCGCCCAGAGGCAAAAACGCATAATGCCCCCGCAAAGACTGCACCTAGGCGTTTTTTAAAAAATTTCGCCTAGGCGGTCAGGCGGCCGAATTTTTTAACATTGACAACACGGAATGCATTTAAAATGTAATGTTCTTATGATGACTCCAACCTAGTGCCAAAATTAGAATAGAATCAACTTCAGTAACAAATTTTCAACAAAAAAACCTAAGGAACACTCGGTTATGAAGTTAGGCATGTAACTGAATCCAAGATAGGAAGGCCTACATGGTCTTACAAAGGAAAATAAGTACAAGAAGACTGCAGGGAAAACACAATGCCAATACCATTGTTACTCAAAATTCAACATGTGAAATCTAACTTGTTCTCTACCATGCAAACCCCTAACTTTGAACACCTCCATAATTTCCATAGAACTGATTCTAGCAATATTCATATTCAAAGCATGTGAGTAAATCAAGAAAGATAAATACTTACTTAAGCATCTCAGCAAAGCTCATAGCCTCATCAATGCCGGGAATCGCATTTGTTAACTCAGAAATAAAGCTGTCCATTCCTTCTACATTGGGCAACTCATCTTTCTCCACATTGGGATCCACTTCCTATGCATTCAAACCCCAGTAATAAGCAATCTTTTCTAATATCAAAGACATCTTGAACCCAAAAAAACAACTAAAGATACATTTTGCACAATCACGACCATTCAGATTTCAGCTAGAAAGGAAAAAAGACATAGTTGAAAGGGAGCATCAAACACCAATTGTGTTGGTGTTTTCTACACCATGGCGCAATCCACCGTCCACTCCCAGTGAGTGACAATGGAGATTAACCGTATTCAGGTGAGTGTTCATCATGGGCATCTATGGTTAATCTCCACCACCATCAACAGTAACAGATGGCAAATGCGCCCATGATGTACCTTTAATACCCTACTCCAATGCTGTAGGATATACTTCTCGAGTCAAAAACTGCTAAAGGAAAAGAATAGTCAGCCCGACCAAACCCCTGAATCCCCAATGATACCAATCACACAATCAATCAGAAACATCAAAACTACACAATTCAAGAGAGCAGGCCTTATTTCAAAGCTAAGTTCGATATCATCTTCATTATAGTAAAATGTTGTGCCAAGCATAATTTATTAACAATGTAATAACACAAAAAACAGGGAATTTTAATCAAAATGAGCAAATATGAAAGACTCAAATAGCCCACTAAAGTAAACTAGGCAACAGGATGCATGAGAAACTATATAAGAAAACAGAGTATAAAGATAATACTGAAAGAGAAACTGAATAAGAAACAAAAATAAGGGGGATAAGGAATCCAAGAAAAAAAGGTGTATGATAAAAAAATTGCAATAAAAACCAAAAAAGAGAACAGAAAATTGAACAAAACCCTTCTACGAATTACGCAATTAAAGCAACTCTTCAGCATACATATAACCAGAAATTCATTATTATATCCCCCATGAATATATATCACCCCAGGTTAACCACAAACTTCAGACTTCTCATCAAATTATAATGGGAAAAGTTGCAAATAAATAAATAAAACAAGCAATTAAGAGCCTAAATCCAACATGGAAAAATATTAGTTTAATCACAAATTGAGAGCTTTCATCCAATTTTTTCAATTTTTATTTAAAGAAAAATAAAACAGAAAGAAAGTAAATGTCCAAACTCCAAACCCACTACAAAAATATTAGTTCCATTAAAATTTTCAGAGTTCTCATCCAATTTTAGAGGCCAAAACCCAACTAAATTTAACCACAAACTCAAGAATTTACATCCAATTTCAATGGGCTTTTAGTACAAAAAAAGAGAAGGCAATCAGAGGTCATAGCCCAATAGAGATCCAGCTCAGTAAGAATTCATAGTACCATTGCATAGAGATTGGAGAAGCCATGGACAAGAGTGGGTGACTTTGTAAATCTTTGTTGAAAGGCGTCGCTGAGGTTATGAGCAGGGTCAGTGGAGATGATGAGAACAGAGGATCGAACCCTAGAGAGAAGAATAGAGAGAACTGAACTGCATGTCGTTTTCCCAACTCCCCCTTTGCCCCCAACAAAAACCCACTTCAGCTCCTCCTGCTCCAGGATGTTTCTCACACTACTTTCCATCTCTCTCTCTCTC
>NW_006500346.1:2521191-2546973 GCF_000471905.2 Amborella trichopoda | reverse complement strand
CTCTCTCTCTCTCTCTCTCTCTCTCTCTCTCTCTCTCTCTCTCTCTCTCAATGCTATAACAAACAAGACCCACTCGAGCTCTGAAGAATTTTACAAAGACCTCTCTCTTTCTCTCTCAATTTTACAAAGACCTCTCTTTCTCTCTCAACTTTACAAAGACCTCTCTCTCTCTCTAAGGGCCAAAACACCTCTCTCTCTATCAGATCGGACACCATCGCGCTATGGAAAACCAGAAAACGACCCTCTCTCTCTCTCTCTCTCAATTAGAAATCTCCCTCCCTTAAAACCCGAACGCCACCTTCACTCTAAAATCGGGAAACTTCTCTCAGAGGGCAGGTTTGGTAGGCATGGAAATATTTGTACGAGATTATATTTAGAGTAATTATCCTGTGAAACCCTTCCACGCGCGCATGTGTACGATCCAAACGATCACCATTAAATTTAATTTATAATAAATTTTTTTTTTAGCTATATGACAAATTTAATGGTAATTCTTGAAATCCTACCCACATATAAATGCGAGAGGGTCTCCTAAAATCATTCTTCTAAATGTTATAGAAAATAACTTGATGCAACTTTAGCTTTATTTTAATTGGGCTAAAAAATTATTTTTGAGATGGTATTTTCAATTTATTTTTTTTATAATTATTCATTAAAATAAAAAGAGAATATATTTTAAATTTTGAATCAAACAAATGGCCATAAGATAATTTTTTAAAATTGTTGCATCAAATTATTATACAACGGTTGCATGAAATCATTGTCCGATTTTTTAAAAAGCTTTATATCTTTGAACATCATGGATGCAAAAAAAAATAAGATTTTAAACTCTGAAAATAGTGTATCTTACAATAAATCATCTAGATCGGCTATTTCACCCTGAAAATAAATGTTCATAGATTCGTAATATCTGTACTATTTTTTAAGTTTTGAATTTCAATGTGAAATTTAATTTTAGAGTTATGGAGATTTTTGTTGCATAAAGTTCATTCTGGACTAGGATTTGTGGTGAGGCTTTATTTGGTTTTGATAAAGCCTAGGCCTCATTGAAACCTCACCCGAACTTTTCGATGTGGGAAAAAATTTTACCACACAAATTGAACGAATTCATGTGAAAATAGCACCGATTATTTGAGTAGGGAAAGTATTTTTGTGACATTAATTTCATACATTGAATATGCCCATTTTATCAAATATAATTAATTCCATCAAAACACCCGACACATTAAAGAGAGAAACCATTTCAAATTTTAAATTTTAAAGAGAGAATATCTTAAATTTTTATAGAGGGAAACTATATCAAACTTTAGAGAGATAAAATACTTAAATATTTTAAGAGGTATAAATTTTTTCAAAATTTTCAAAAAATGAAACTATATCAAATTCTAAATTTTAGAAAGAGAAAATATCTTAGAATTTTAGAGAGAGAAACTAATTAAATTTTAAAGAGAGAATATTTAAAATTTTCGAAGAGAGAAACTATCTTAAAATTTTTAAAGAATGAAACTATCTCAAATTTTAGATTTTAGAGAGAGTAAGTATATTAAAATTTTAGAGAGAACCTATATCTAATTTTAGAGAGAAAAACTTGTGAAATTTTTACCAAACTTGACCGGGCTACCTTTCTCTAAGACGGGAGAATTCCCTTTTTTTTTTGGGTATGACAAGAGAATCCTTTTTTTCTTTTTTTTTGGGTATTTCAATGCCCCTACCCATTTTTTCAATAGATTAGGGAGTTACATTTTGAAGGTGTTAATTGGAAATGTTAGCAGTGAGAATGGATACTACGATGTGGTAAATGGGTATGGGGATGTTACCACTACGACCCTAGCCCCTTTCCCAAGACGGCAGAATTCTCGCTTTTAAAATATGCAATTTTTATAAGGCCCATGCCTCACAAAAAAAATAAATAAATAAATTTTCACATTGAAATCTCATATACATAAACACTTTAGACATAAATAAAATCTTTGTGATCGCTCTAAAATCTATTTTTAACCTTCTTTGTAAATTTTTGTCGCTCAGAAAATGTATAGATATTGTTGATTTGTGAATGCTTGTGCATAGACAGTAGACCATTTTGGATGAGTTTTGAGTGAGGCTTTATTTTTTTGGAAAGGCCTAAGCCTTATTTTGATAGTTTTTTCCTCTCTAAATCCGAGATACACCTCTCTCACACACACCGATCAGACCCCAAGCTGGAGGTACTCGGTGCATGATGCAACAGGATTCATGTTGATCTCCTGACATTTTTATGTTCTTAGAAAACTATTCCTTTTCCTTTACATTTTTTTAGTATCCCTATCCAAAGCATGAGTTTGAATCGAGATTTGTAACACTTGGGACCTCGCCATCTCAATATCACATGGTAGAGGGTACAATTAGCTTGAGGTTATTGAAGATGCTTATTGAAGATGTCACATCCCAACTTTTGGGATCCTAAAATTAATTCTCGGTGGAGTTTTATCAAATGTTGTCAAATTCGCTTCGTTTCGGTCGATCGGATTTTAGGCTTAGACCAAAGCGAAGCAAAGCCACGTGTTGCTGCTTCGGTCGAGCTGCTTCGATCATATTCAGGTCTGCTTCGGGCTGATTCGACCGAAGCAAAGAAATATCTATATAAATTTTTTTTATTTTTTAAAAAATAATTTTTATTTTTTCCACTATTTTTATATATTTTAGATATAAATATCTAATTTATTTATATTAATTTTTTAAAAAAATTCTAAAGTCTTTCCCCGAATCCGTCGAAACACCTAATTGCTTCATTTTTTCTCAACAAATCGAAGACTCCAAAACGAATCTAACTTACCTATGAGAGTAAATCGATATGCTAACGAGAATAGAATATCTTTTCGCAATAATAAATTTGTGTTACCAAAATATGGATAACTGATTTGTGACTTGGCATGAATATTATCATTCTCGGTCTCTCGAATCTCGATGTCATTCACTTTTTAAACAACACAACGGATATACTATATTGTAAAAGACCTTAACCTTGATATGAAGAAACTAGGAATACAACTTATCCTCAACCAAAAAATTTTCACTTTTTACTTTAAATTTTTCACTTTTTACTTTAAATTTAACTCTCCCCCCCCCCCCCCCCTCCGAGTCATAAAAAAGATAAAATGAATATTAAAATACCCTCAAGAAAGCATGCAGTCTAGCACAAAATAGAGGTAGTCCGACATTTTACTTCTAGAAAACATTGCATTCCAGCACAAAATAGGGGCAGTCTGACACTTTGAGCATGTAGTTCGGTAGTCCGACATTTTACTTCTAGAAAACATTGCATTCCAGCACAAAATAGGGGCAGTCTGACACTTTGAGCATGCAGTTCGGCACAAAATGGGGGCAGTCCGGCACTTTGCTTCTGGAAAGCATGCGGTCTGACAGGCTGTCCGACACTATGGGCATTATTGTCTAAAAATATGATTTTTTTTGCTCGGGGGTATTTGTTAGAAAAGCTCAATTTGGGGTACAAGTTGCTAAAAATTTTTTTGTTGGGGGTAGGTTGTCTATAAAGTCTCATTTTGGAGTTTTTTTTATAATTTCTCTAAAATCCCCCAAAACTTAACGACACATCTCAAGCCATCTAATTTGACAGCTAATGGCTAAAAGTGATTGTAACCACCTTGTAATATCATAGGCAATATTGCACAAGGCCTCCATCTTCATATGAAGACATTCTCTCTCACACGCATTTCTGGTCTCACACATTACATTACATCACAATCTCTCTCTCTCTCTCTCTCATTTCACACATACTCAACAATCAACTAGGGTTGGAAATGTGTCTTGACCAATGGACCCATGGATTGACCCGATCGGGCTCT
Source organism: Amborella trichopoda (assembly GCF_000471905.2). The sequence continues at coordinate 2,543,131 of NW_006500346.1, read as the reverse complement.
GGGTTTGGGCTCAAACAAAGAACCTGACAAGTTGGGTTTGGGTTCACTTGATGTTGAGCCGAGTTGGGCTGGATCTGGATCCAAGACCAAGGTCCAATTGACTTAGGTCCAACTGAGGTTCAGGTCGGTTCTAGGTCTAACTTAGAAATAGTTGGTTGGATTCTAGGTCAGGGTCAGGGTCGACCTGGACTTGACCCGATCCGTTCCCACCCCTACAATCAACCAACCTACCATTTATTTTAACTCATTTATCATTTACTTTTGTCATTCTGCTACATTGTAAAGTGGCTCATTCCTCATATCTTCTCAGTAGGGGTTCCTTTAGGATTAAAATATAGATTTCATGTTTTCTCTCTCTAGATTAACCAAAAAGTTAAACCATGTAACCGCTCGTCCCTATCTATATGAACACTTTTGGATCGACTAGTTAAAAAACCTGCACTATAAAAAGAAATAAAATTATCAAACAAATCGGCTTTTCTCTTCATTGGTCAAATTTCATTCAATCGAACTTAATAAATCATTTATGATAGAATAAGTGAACTCAAATCGAAATGTTTGAACCTCAATCATCATGTTTTTTCAAATTAATTGAAGTCGGCTACACGAATCTTGGTCCATCATATTATTAATTTAGGATTCATGATAAATTTTGGTAAAATTTCACATCAACTGCCTACCTAACACAACGCGGCCCCTTTACCTAAGCATGAGACGGGTTAAAGGAAAGTTTAAGATCCTCACTTCTTAAACCATGCTTAACCTCAATTTGTATCTAAAATTACTATTATTTATGATTAAATAACTATAGTCATGCCAATGTTGCAACCCCATATTACTTGTCAATGTTTTAGAACTATATTATATAGAAACAGATATGTACGTCTGTAAACCATTTAAAAGGAGAAAGGGTGAGGAGGTTGTCGAATTGTCGGTGACATCAAGCATTTCTGCATAAAGATTTCAAGAGAAGATTCAGAAGAAGTGATTAGGTAAATATCAGACACAACTATCCCCTTAGCATGTAGAAATACACAAAAAACCATAAATACCCATATTATGTAGAACAAAAAATATTAATTGCGTGATCTTTTTCTGTGTATTTTTTTTTTTTTGCCAATTTATATTCTACATGTCATTTCCGAAGAGTGTGCCTTAAAATTTTGTAAGAAATTTTCACTCAAATAAATTGCCATAAGGTAGATTGGACAAAAATGCATAGAAACAACATAAAACTTTGAGATCTAAGAATAGTACCTTCCAATAATCCAAGCACTCAGAGAAAATAAATTCATGAGTTCAATCTACATCAATGACTAGCCTAATAGGAGCACATTTTCACAATTGATACATTAATTTATGTACTTTTTAAGTGCCCATTATTATTTTATTGCGTAAAATGTCATCATTTATACTCCCTTCTCCATCTTTAAATCTTCACTCTCATTTGCATGCAATCTCTCTCTTTGAATCTTCAGTCCCATGTACCTGTATGTAACAAAGAGCACAAATCAGAAAAACAAAACTTAAATTTAAAGTATGCAAATTCAAACCATACGACATTTAACAAAACTTAAATTTAAAGAATGCAAATCCAAGACCACAATTCTTGTCAATGCAATCTTAGTTCCGGTTTGGAATCGATAACTACCAGAAAAGAAAAAAAAAATCAAAACAAACACACAAACAGTATACCTCCATTTCTAAAACCATACCAGATTTTTCTAAGACCATTATATCCCCACATGAATGACCCCAAAATGGGGTGGAAAAAATAAGCAAATACTAAGCTCACCTCCCAAGCATCATAACAGTGGCTTGGGGATTGGTCCCCGGAGAGTAATTAAATGTCGAGCCATCGATCACCCTAAGCGCATCGACACCGAGCACATGATAATCTTGGTCCACAACCCGGTTAACATGACAACCTCCATGGTAATGCCATATAGTCATCACTGTATCCTTGCAAAACTGCTCTAGAGACGTCGAGTCGTTACTGTGGTGCGGTACCAAGTTCACAGGGAAACTTGCAGTCATGTTGATGAGAGTGTTGGGGCTAAGGTACGGGTACTTGAACTTTGAAAATGCTCTTGAACTAATTACTTTCTCGATTATTCGTATCCCATTTACGCACCGCCTGAGGTCCTCGGGCTCCTTGAAGTAATTGAAGGTCACTTGTGGGTTGTCTGATGGGTTCCTATTCCTTAGTCTTAGTTCTCCTTTCGAGACCGGGCCCAAGATCTTTTCAAGGATAAAGCCGCCCCTGAAAGCACCTTCATCTAAGCTATCCATGGCGGCCACTGCTTTGGCTATGGCCTCAGGAGTGCGTTGCTTCGGAGGAACAATGCCTAATTGCCCTGTCTGCAAATTAAGGAGGAACATTGACTGATGTTTGATATTTTTGTGATATATGCAAGTAATGCTTGAGAATAATTTTGTCATTAGAACATATTAATGGATGTAGGCCAAATTTCAAAGGGTACGGTTTGCACAAGGTGTAGCATTACTCGATGTCTATTTCAATTAAATGGTGTAGATTTGACAGGTAGAATAAAAATCTCTAATATTTTTTTGAAGGTAGAATCTATAACTCCAACTAAAATGAAAGGAGTAGATTTCTACAACCTTACTTCTACAAGTAAGATGTCGTCTTGTATAAACATTTTCCGATTTCAAATATGAAAATCATTATTGGGCTATGCAGAAAAATGAGAATAATATATACTCTATTTTCCCAATGTTTTCAGTCATTTTATGCTAATTTTGACAGTTCAATGTCCACTATGGAATATCGGCGAAATAATGGGCATTGAACTCCTAAAATTACTTTGATCTTGAATCTAAAATTTGTAATTTAGAAAAGGTTGTATGATGAGCTGATAAATGTCAAACCTTTAACCTTTAGACACCTTTAGTATTTGGATTTCAGTTCCCAAATAAGAAAGAATATAACAAAACATAAATGAGCTTCTTTTTTTTTCCTAATATCACTGCAAATCCCCCAAAAAAAACCATGATATTAACCAACCTGAGGCGAGAACATGCCAAAGTTCATGCGTTGCGGACGGCTTTGCTCAGCACCAGTGGTCGAATATGCAAAATTCGAGCCGCTCGCAGCCTCAATGTACGTTCCCAAACGCGTGATGCCCACAACCTGTATAAGAGAGATTTCGACCGGCAATGGGGATGGTACGTATATGGCATTCATAGGGTTATCGGACATGCCTTGCCCCACCATCGGCTGGTTGATCAGAACCTTGATGCCTAGCGATCTTAGTTGATCTTGTGGGCCGATGCCGCTAAGCATCAACAACTGAGGGCTCCCGAGAGCTCCGGCTGAGATGATGATCTCGTTCTTCGATCCCTTGTTGAGGTAGGCTTTATGCTTAATGCCATTGGCATCCCTGAACACGACGCCATGGGCTACAGGCTTGGATTTCCCTGCTTCGGGTTGAAGATGAGGATATTATGGTAATTTTCCCACAAAGGATGATATGGGAATTTTATAAAATACATGAAGGTATTCTGGTAATTGCAATATTAAATGGGAAAACATTTTTTTTAAAAAAAAGTGGAAAAGGATTTATATGTGGGCAAATTTGGCCACACGCAGTTTTAATAGTTCAACAATCAATGTTTATTCCACCACCAGAAACCATGGGTGGAATTGTATTTTTAGGCTTTCTAAAATATAGGGGCGTCAATCGGGTCGGGTAAACCCGGCTGGTTGACTCGAATTAGTCCTGAGTCTGGGTCTATGTGTTGGACCCAGTGGGTTAGGTCTGGGTCCCACTTGGGCCTTTGTCGGGTCGGGTAGGGTCTGGATCTAGCTTGGACCCTATCAAGACGGCTCGGCTCAGATTGGAGTCAACTCGACCCAACCCGACCGGACCCAATATAAAATATATAAAAATATATAGATACAAAATGTCAAGAAATAACTATTCTTTTTAATTTCTAGACCTAGGTCTAGGACCAAATGAGTAACCTAGTCGGGTTGGGTCTGGGTCCAGGTCCTGCCACCCCAACTAAAATAGCATAAAAAAAAGGAAGTGTGCGCTTCCATGCTTCTCCATGGAAGCAACCCCTTCTGGGAGGAGATATGGCTTCCACGCTAATCACACACTTATTTGAGAATTTTAAGAAATATACGAGGATGTTAGAGTAATTGCAATATGATGGGTATTTCGAAAATTTAAACATTAGAGTGTTCTAGAGTTGAAAAACTTTGTGATTTATCATCTCGCCCTCAAGAGATATAATATAAATAAAAGAACAAAAATTTCAAGTCTTAGAAATAGTTATTTTGTAACAAGTTATCTCAATCTTCCATTTTGAAGATTTTGAAGTATTTATAGATCTCCTCAATCTGGATTTTTTTTAAAAATTTAAATTTCATAATAAGGGTGTAACATAGATTTTCAAAGCATCATGTGGTTTTCGATGCCGGAATGCATCTTTTTGAAAAGGTACCCCTTACTTGTATAATATAAGGTGGGCACCTTACACAAACTTCCCTACAGGTAATTAGGAAACTTTGTTGAAAAAAAATACATGGCTCATTTATCTTCCCATGAACCACAAATAAAGCTCGGCTCCAAAAGTAGAACAAAAAGAGAAAGGAAAACAAAACAAAGCCCGGCTCACTACCTTTGGTCCTGAACATCACACGATGAACAACCGCCCTCAACAACACTGTGAGCCCCGTCGGGTTCGCATACTCGAGCAAGTCGGCTGCGGTGTGCCGGTGCCCGTCCACATCAAAGATGGTGCCGCCAACCTTGGTCCCGTACATATGATCGTAAGTGAAGCCATTGTAAGGACCAACCCCTACTTCCACCAATCCATCGCGCACCGCGCTCTGCCATTGGAGCATTGGGGGCTTAAAGGCGACGATGCGCTCGACCCACTGATATGACTGGTTTACAAGCGGTCCATCCCATCCGACATCCCTCACGTAGTTAGGACTAGCTCTGGTATAGAATCCTGCATTCAAGCAACTTCCTCCACCGAGAACCCGGGCTCTGGCACTTATGACACCATCTTCTGAAATGAAGCGCTGAGAAGGGGAGTCCGGAGCGAGGTCGGCCAAGGTGTCTGCAAAGGTGGCTAGGTTGGTGATGTTGGGGTTGCCATATGGTGAGCCCCCACGCTCTAGTAGTAGTACTTTGGCAGAATGGGACAGGGTGGCTGCAAGAGGGCACCCTGCGGTGCCCCCGCCCACGATTATGTAGTCATAGTGCGACAATGGAGGAGCTCTTGTGGCCTCGTGAACAAAAGTGTAGCTCGGGGCTGCGAGCATGATTTCATCGTTAGTATCAGGTGGACAGTTCGACATAAATGACCAAAATACCCCTACATATTTTTTATGTTGTAATTTATATATATAAGGTTAAGAACTTTTATTGATTGAGTGACGAAAAAGCATCAGATTACACCATTTCTTATGTTGTCTACATAATTAAGACAGTTTTTATGAGTCCATGTAAAAATGAGTCACCTCTTCACGATCTATTTTTGAAAGAGAGAGAGAGAGACAGGGCTCTGAAATTGGAAGAGTATTTGACGCCTCACTATGAAACAAATGTGATTGTGGGTTGCCACCAAGAAAAACAATATTGACAAGATAATAAAAATATAAAAAAATCTATTAGTAATTTTTTTTTTCCTTCTGATGAGAATAAATCATTTAAAAGCCAGAATTAGGTCCTAATGTCAAAGTTTGACGTGCTGGTCCAGCTTAGGCGCTTCTCAAGTGATAAGACAATATCTAACAAAAAATTAGGTCCTAATGTCAAAGTTTGACGTGCTGGTCCAGCTTAGGCTATTCTCAAGTGATAAGACAATATCTAACCAAAAAACAAAAAAAGAGTAATGAACCAATAGAGTGAGGCAATTTCGGGTTTTCATGGCTAGGATTCCCTAGCTCCCCCTCAATGCTGACTTGAGCGTTTCCTTGTCAGCTCGGTAATTTTTTAAAAAGAAATTAATCACATTCCCTATGAAATATTAACAATTTAACACTTTATCCACATCTTTTGATTTAATTTCAAATATCCCATAAAACACCACATGTCTGGAATAATCCTAAAAAGGTAAATTATTAAATAGTTCATCTTGTTAGTAATTTGATAAATTTTCTTGAATAAAAGTGACTATGGAAAAGCATATGGTCCAATTTGACCTATTGTTATAAGTTTGTAAGAATCCAAATGCCTATTTCCAAGTTGAGTACTCTCTAGACAATGAATTTTACTTTATGACTAAACTACCCTTCTCTGAATGGCCAGTGTTACTTTCAACATGAATAAATGTTACCTAGCCACAGTGAGAAAATATAAATGTGTAGGGCCAATACGGGAATTTGCCTCCTCAGTGTTCATAGTTGTATGAATGTTGAAAATATGAATGTTTTTCAAAAGGAAAATCTTTTCATGCGGGGCAGGACCGCATGACTACATGTGCGGTCCAAAAGGTGTAAAGCATCTATTTTAAAGATGGACACAAGTAGGTGTTCCATCTAAAAACAATAGAAACTAACAGTCCAAATATTTTCTTACTAGAATTATTATTTTTAGTTTTTAAAATTTATTTATTTTTTCATATTCATGATCTCTATGTTAGCGATTACATATCCTTAAAAATTAAGTCAAAAAATCCATCTCAAAAATAGATTTATTAATAAGCCCGCATTTATACATATGCGGGCTTGATCACATAGAAATCCGGTCTTTTTCAAAATCTACACTAATTTTATTTCCCATAAACTGAACCTGGTTTTCTAAAGAAAGGACATAATTATTTAAATTTTTGGAGATCCAATTAAAAGTTAAAAATATAAGTTTTTTTTTTTTGGTTATTTAGTGGGGAAGACAAGCCCCTACCCGTCAATTGAAGAGTTAGGTTTTTTAAAGTATATTGAAGTGGTGTTGGTGTGAATGAAATTCTCAAACTTTTAAGAAGTGGCTAAATTACCCTCATCTGCCATTTATCGATAGACCAGGGCCATAAATGTTACCAAGACTAGACCGAGCGGCTCGTCTAACTAGTTAACTAATGTCTTAGTCTGTCTAATCCAAATCAAAAATTCATTAGAAGACTCACTAAATAACGTTCAACAACTTTTTAGTATAATATTCTACATTTTTCAAAATTGTTCTTCCCACTTTTTCTTTTTCTTTTTTTTTTTACAAAAAAAATTTCGGCCAAACCAATTCAACGAGCAATCGTACCAATTTTAACTGAACCAGATGCTTGACTACTTCAGCCACCCAAATAAAATTCACAAAAATTTCAAGTCTTTAACACTACGAAATAACTACACTGCCACTAATCTCATCAAAATTCCCTAATTTATCATCACAATTGGTGCCTATTGCTATACAATCTTAACCTTAATAACTGACTAACACACCCTTAATTTCCCTCAAATCCTCAAATTACCCACATAATTGAAGCCACAAAATCGCTCTTAAAAAAAATAAAAAAAGTTATAATACTCATGCTTACCTCGTTGTAAGCAGCTAACTCCTTGAAAACAAAGCCAAGGGACCAAAACAAAGAGCAACGCTCCCCCCCAAAAGGCCATTGCTTGTCACAAACGCCAGCACTGAAAATTTCACTGAAAATAGCGGTTTATATAAGCCGAAATTCGCGAAATTTTATGGGCTCACACACGTAGAATGATCCCCTCTCCCAGTATGAGCAATAATTTCGGCGAAATGTTTTCCGAAACCTACGAAAGGGGCCTCAGAAAGAGAGCTCCTCCCCAAGAGAACATGAAATGCACAGCTCATGAGAGAGAGAACACTGGGTTTGCCTGCTTTATAGCTTGAAATAGTTTTGTTTCTTTTCTTCTTTTTTTTAAATAATTGGAATAATGGAGATTAAATGATTAGTCTTCTACAAAGCCTTTTATAAAGTATTTTTTATAGAAAATGATGAAGTTTTTATAAAGCCTGGGCTTTATGAAATCAAAATAAAGCCTCACCTTAAATCTTCATCTGAAAAATATTCTTGGCAACGAAAATCTCCATGATGGCTCTAAAATCAATTTTTAACATCAACAATAAAATTAAAATGTGAACACTTATTTTTATGGTGAAATGAACCGTCTAGATAATTTATTACACTATACACTATTTGTAAAGCTTAAAATCTTAATTTTTTTACAATTGTAATGTTCAAGCCGAGATGATCAATGCAAAGGTTTTCCAATGCACTTTTCACTTACTTATGAAGTGAGGCTTTACTTATTTTGATAGAGCTGCAACCCTATCAAACCATTTTCCTTCGAAAAATACCACCAAAAAAAGAAAGAAAAAAAGGGAACCTGTATTGAATGTTGGTATGGTTGAGCCCATAAATGTTTGGTTTCTTTTTCAAATTTTTTTTTTTTCAAAATAATTAGAATATGGGGATTAAATTATGGAAAAGTCATTCATGAGCAAGTGGGGTGCAAGAGCTTGCTAACTCATTAACATCGATCTCTAAGATGGACATTGTAAAAAGCTCACAAGGCTAAAATGAAATTAGACGGTTTCGAAATTTTCCAACAAAAAATCACACTATATATACTGAAATTTTTTTTATTTTTCATATTCATGATCATCTTAACCTAGATCATGAAGCTCTAAAACTTTGGATTAAAAATCCATTTCAAAGATAGGTTTAAGTGGGGGCCTGCATATGCACAATATGACTCGGCTGACTCATAGAAACCCCGTCCTTAAATTATTAGCCTTGATTGGAAAAATACCATAATTGAAAAAAAAAAAGAAAAAAAAAAAAGCAAAAAAGAAGCCACATTGAATGTTGGTATGGTTGGGCCATTTAATACACCACCTAAAACTAGGAAAACTTTGTTGGATATTTGAACCTTAGCAATGGCTTGTGTTATTTTGTGGTACCCGTTGTTGGGAAAAAGCTACTGTCGAAGCACCCAATATTAATGAGTACTGCAACCCCCTGTGTGTGCTCATAAATAATGGGTGAATTAGATAGAAAAGAAATTGCCCACAAATTCTCACATTCAATAATGGCCATTTTGGCCATTGAATATACAGTTCACGGTTTTGGTGCTCTTAAATAAATTTTTGAAGATCCGTGGAAAATAAATTATTATTATTATTATTATTATTATTATTGATTGTTAATGATGGAAATGGAAGGTGAAACGTTATGTTGAGGCATTTATCCCCTTAACCACCAATGCCCCAATCCCATTTCCTAAACTGTGGAGAATAATCTGAACGCGAATTGCCTGTAGTGATGATAAAAAGGCAATAATAATAATCTAGACAAAGGGAGTTTTTAGGTAGAGATATTGAAACTTTTTTGGTTTTCAAAAACTATCATTAACCAAATAAACACAAAGAAACAATTAAATCAAAAAATTGTTAAGTAGAATTTACTTTCTAGGAATCCTTTCATTTAAGCACCTACTAGAGACTTTGGCTAAAAAATGCCCATAAATGTAAGTCTAGGTTTGTTATCTTCAACAAGTAAGCATATTTGGTAATTTGTCTCACTTAAATTATCTGAGATACCTTACTTATTTTAGATTCCAAACCCTAAACATGTATTTTTATTTGAAAAATCTTGTTCTTGATTTTGAACTTAGAACAAGGAGAGGTGTTGGTTATTTTCGTAACTTAAGTTTATTTTATTCTTTTTAAAAACGTATTTATCGTTATATTATACAATGACTTTTTTCTTGGAAGATTTTTTTTATTTTTTTAATTTTGAAAAAAAAAAAGCATAATTTTTTTGCCATTGAAAGTTAAACCCACTAAGCACCCTAGCTCCTTTCTCGCCCTCAATCTCCTTTATTTAATGGACCCAGTTTTTATGAGTCCCCCCATCTCATACTATTTTCATGCGGGATCCCACCCATTATTTGTATTGGTCTTGGATCCAAATTTGTAGTGATCCATGGACTAAACTATGATGATTATGAATATAAAAAACAAAATTTAATAAAATAAAAATCCAAAACATTTTTGTTGGAATATTTTCCTATCCATTGGATAGTTTGTGGGTGTTCACCTTAAAGATGGACGTTTGTGATGATTGTGCGGCGGGTTCTTTCTCTCACTCCTTTGATCATGCCCTTTTTAGAAACCATGCCTTTTTTTCTTTAAATCTTTTTTTTAGGCATGTGGCCTTCTTTTTCTACACCCATTATTTCTCCAACTCATCTCTCTTTGTAATCACACCCTTTTTTTTTTTTGGTTCTTTAACTCGTTTTTGTCTGGCTAACTCATTAATCCCTAACAATGTCATTTTCTCTCTCTCTCATATGCTCTCTCTCTCTAGCTCCTTTCTTTCTCCAATCCCCTCTCTCTTTTTTAACTTTAATATCAAAGTATAGGCTTCCAAAGCATCTAGGAGAGGATCTCCAGCCTAGGTCTAATCTTAGAAGGTCATTTTTTTGGGTGAGGTTTGTATAAGGTGCAACTTTATATATTTTTGGTATTGCAAAGCTTTGCGTTGATATGAAAATCTATTGTTGCCCCAAATTATGAAATTTACAAGTTTTAGAAATAGTGACAATCAAGCAGATCCATAAACACTTGAAAATTGACGGTCCAAATAATATGTTAGAAGATGAACTATTATTAGGATTAGAAATCCCTCTTTTTTTTCATATCTATGAATCTTGAGGTAGAGATGATCGATCTGAGGGTTTTCCAAGATAGGAACAACCTTCTCTAATGGGTTTTTTAGGTGCACCGTACTCGTACAGTACAAGGTTTACACCTTATATAAACTTTTTCCTTATTTTTTTAGGCAACTTTAAGATACATATTTTAATTTTCTATTTAGATTGGTTGCTAGGACGAGTTGATACAAAAATTTATTAAGGTCCCAACAAATAAGTGTCCATTTCTCTCATGGAAACATATACCTTTCTTAGCTGAATATGTAGAGACAGGATTAAGTGGTTGAAAGCACATTGTGTGCACACAAAAACGTTTCCTTGTACTTGATGGACAATATAAATGATTTTTGAAATTCCAAAATTTTCTTACATTTAAAGCGACAAAAATGTCAAGTCCTCACATGTATAATTCGAAAATGGGGTGGGTCATTTCTCTGCACAAAGTGTGAGAAAATTTTCTGAGTATCGATGGAACACCACCGGCCACCCAATTTTATATCTAATAGTTAGGGATGGCTACGGGTCCGATTGGACCCAGATTTGGATCGAGAAAATGTCACGGGACTTGGACTCGAAAAGATAGTGTGGGACTCAAACCCGATCGGATCTTATTCAAAAATAAAAATATTTGTATATTTCACTATATTTAAGTATATTTCATAAATTGGGACTCGAAAAATATTACTAGACCTGAATACAGTCCCTGACCCAAATAGTGTTCAAGTGTAAAATGTTGACCCACCGGGTCCAATTTTTGGACCCATACCTAAACCCAAATCGGGTCTACCCCTCGAGTCCCGAGTTGGGTCTGGGTCCCTTGCCCCCTCCTGATTGTTAAGGGTAATCACTATTCTCATGTACCAAAGAAACACAAACATTGATATCGCATACTTGCGAAGTACACAAATAGTTAAGAGTTTGTTTGACAACGGGAAGTTGGTTGTTATTTGGAACTTGGAAGTTCCTTCTCCCTATGAAGCTGAATGTTCTAGCTCCTAGTATTGAAAGGTATTATATTTGTTAACTAGTCTAAAATTTAAACGGAACCTGGAAACTTGTATTTGGTACCACCTAGAAGTTATCAAACCTGAAGACTTTATAATTAACCAATTTAATCTATACATGGAAGAATGGGTCGTCCACCATAGATCAAGCAAGAAGAATGGATTTGAAAGTTAATAATGTTTTATAAAGATTTCATTATATTATTATTTATGTTTTCTAATTAATTCTATCAAAAAAACCTATTCTATCCAAGCTCCTTATATACAAAATATAATTCTTAGGGTCAATTGGATTTGTAAGTTGATGGTATACGCATCAAATTGGATTTGTTTAGGCTTTAGAGAAAAGGAACTAGAATCCATACATGAGAGATTGGGTTAAAGTATGAGGAAATATTTGCTTCATTTGTTAATAGCAATATTAATTTCATGCATCATATATTCCAAATTAAGAGGAACACATAGATTTAATATCCCAAATTCCATGGTAAACCATTCTACAAAATACTTTGTTACTAACTATTAATCAAATGGGCTATTAAGGTCACATATCACCAATATATGTTTATCAACTGTACAAAGATAATAAGAGACTTTATTTGCAATGAATATACATTTTTTTTTAGTGATTCACATGGTCGTGCCATAATTGGGATGCAATTTCATCTCGCAGTTGTACTCCTTCGACAAGGTCCTCATTATTTTGAGTTGCTACTGGATCACCGTCATCTACCTCACTAGTTATGATCTCAAAAATTCTTTCTCGAAATTGCAGCTCATCTACACCATCCACTCCTCCCATCATCATGATAAAGTTGTGCAAAACAATTGTTGCAAGTGCTATTTTGACTTGTGTGTTAAATAGGTATTGAAATTGCTTCTTTAGAATTTAAAAGCGTGATTTCCATAACCTAAAAGTTCACTCCACAGTATTGTATTTCTCAGAGATAAATGGATATTATTAAAAAAATTCTTAGGCATCGTGAGGTGCTCCATTGCCAGTCGCGAAATTACTTATATGGTAGCGAACTAATATGTAGGGAGCAAGGAAACACCGTAGAAAAACCTAAAAACAATCCACGAAAAAATAAACACAAAAGATAGAGACAACCAACCACAACGCAAAGATATATATGGTTCGACAATGTGCCTACGTCCGCGGGAGATGATAGCTTCTTTACTGGCAATGGAGAATAGAGTTACAATAGCTTTCTTCCTCACACCTCTCTGTTCTCTCTGATTACAAAGAAAACTGTATTTTTCTCTTAACCCTAAAAAGAACCCCCATCGCTACAATATATATCGAGTCCTAGATAGATAGCACAAATTATCAAAATACACCATGTACGAATACAAAAATTTCCTTCAGGGGCTGCCGCCCCCAAATCCTTGTAGGGGCCGAGTCCACCGTGTCGACCTGACAGGACGACTCCTCCAGACCTCAAGCCCTTCTAGCTTTTAACGGCCCTCCGGAGTCGTCTCTTTGACTCCACCTTTGACATATATTTTTTCTCAAAATACAAGACATCAATCATCAACAAACCCCGCATGGTTGGATAGCCCCCATTCATAAGATGTATTTTCCTGCACAAGTTGGACAAACTAGGTGAGTACTCGACTGAGAATTTTTGTGGGTACTATTCCTAAGTTGTGAAATTGGAGGTATAGTTGAAGGTTGGGTCTCCGTGTCTATGAAATTTAGATATCAGAAAAATCATTACAAAGGATAATCACATTTATGTGTCCCATTTATAAATGCATTTCAAGTCCTTTATTCCAAACGAAGTACCATCATTTAGCACAACACATGCCAGCAGCCCAACATATTGGGCACTAATTCCAATCTAAGTTTTCAAACCAAATAAGAACCTCAACTCAACCAGTTATAGAAAGTGCAGCAGCACAATTTTAGCACTCAAGCCATGACAAGAAGGAATTATAAAACAATTAAAAACAATGCCTATAAACAAGGCAGGTAGAGCAAGAGATTAAGAAAGCACCAACAATGGTCAACACATACAAACCACCCTTCATGGTCCTTCAAATTTAGTGATTGCATATAAGGAAAGAGCAAAGCCATGAAGATACTTGCAGAGACGAGGAAACCACATACTCCCCACAAGTGTTGAACCAGTAAGATGTAAGCACGAGAATTAAATAACAAGCATCAATGCACTAAGCTATAAGATATTCAGCATTAATAGTTGACACTAATAACAATTTGCGCCACCATTTAACCCTCAAAATAGTTTCATATAAAATTATGAAAGCAATTATCAATTACTCCAGATGATATCACAATAATCACATCCCCATGGTATCCATCACCTCTAGCAAAAACAAATCAACCAAAACAGTTGCATGGCATCAAAGATAAGAAATACGGAGTATCATAAAATAAATTACAAAATTTATGAATCCACTACCTGCAATAAAATAGAGCATTTTATATTTTAGGGATACAGACTTCTCCCACCTTAAAATAAAATCTAACTAAAGGTAGTACTATAAGAGTGCGTTGGAAGTTGGGAGCCCTTTCACTTAAATTCCAGTTGTCAAATGTGCTCTAAGAGTTTGGAGAGGGAATACATTGTGAAGAAGTTTGTCCCACACTACACAACACTAAACGTTGCACTTTATTGGCCATATATGATTTGCAAAAAAGTTGTATTAGAGTATTTATTCGAGAAATTATCATAAATATATTTTAATTTTTTTTTAATTAGAGAAAAACCTTCAACTTTCATAAACCTCGTCCACACTTTTTTTTTTCAATTTTGATATTTTTTTATCAAAATAGTTTTCACGGTAGTTGTATTATCGTAATGACTACCTCATTACGGTACTTTAAGTACTGTAATGACTACGCGAAGCATTACGGTACTTTAAGTACAGTAATGACCTTCCTAAGTATTACGATACTTTAAAGATGTAATGCTTACTAGATCGCTTTCTCCCTAATTTGCTACATCTGAGCACTACGGTCTTTAAAGTAGCATAATGCTTAGTTTGGTCATTACGGTACTTAAAACACCGTAATGATTAGCATTGTCGTTATGGTATTTAAGTACTGTAATGCTTATCCTGCTCATTACGGTCGGATTCGAGTTTAGGTTTTGGAACCAGACCCGACTTTTCAAGTCCCAAATTTGGACCCATACCTAAACCCGAAGTTGCGTATACCTATCGGGTACCGGGTCTGGTTGGGCCCATTGCCACCCCTATCCGAAACGTGTTTAGATCTCTGGTTTTTGAGGTGGCGGAGTCTTAAGTCTAATGCTCCTGTAAATGCAGAAAGAGATCCCAGAATCCATGTATAGCATAACCAAATGCAGGCATCCATAAATTTATCAAAATAACCTAACTCATCAACTATTTAACGTTGTACCTACTTTGAACTATTCCAGCTTATAATCATGTGTATTTTAATGGGTTTTTTGGAATCAAATAAAAGATAGGTAAAATATTAAATAGTTCATATATGCATCTTGATAAATTTCCCTAAAGCCAATTCTGTAGCCTCAAATCCAGTACTCATTTCTTCTTTCCTCCCAAATTTTTCATTAATTTTTTCCATCTTATTTGTTTTCCTATTTTAAAATTTCTTGGGTTTATTTTTTTTTAAAAGAAAAATGGGATTATTTTAGTGAAAATGTGGATAGAGGATCCAACTGCCCGATGTGAAAGGTGTACTACAGTCCAGCAAGTGGGTAGTTGTCTTTACTAATTCCATGCTTTTTGTTAGTCAAAGGGACATAAAATGAGTGAGCTGAGATTTTTATGTGAGGCCATTTATGGAGCCCGCTGGAACTCCTAATCATTTACATAAATGGCCAGACCACTTCAGTAAATTGAGAACGCCCTTTTTTCCAACATTCTTAAAAAGGTACCCCTTTCATCTTCATATGTCATATGTTATGGCCATTGGTGCCTTAACAAGGTAACCCATGGTGACTCCTTTGCTCTTCATAATTTTATTGGATACCTGTGGTTAACTTTCTCTTTGGTATAAAATGAGTGCAATGAATATAGATAGAATTTTCATATTATACCTAGTTGTGGCAATGGACCGGGACTCGACCCCAGTATGGGTATGGGTTTAAAAATTGGATCTAACGGGTTGGGTTTGAATTCAAATAAGGAAAATATCTCTATATCTTCTATTTTAAATTTCATTTCTTAATAAACTCAAAATTTCAAAAAAAATTTTCGAACCCCTAGGCTACTTTAAACCTATTTTTTAACCTAAACAAATCTGAGAAAGACGTGCTCTTTTTAAACTCAATCCCTTCTTTCTTCATTTATATACCCAAATTTCTCTCTTTCTCTCCCTTACTTGGTGTTTCACTGTCTCGCTCCTCCCATTTTTTTCCA
This sequence comes from Amborella trichopoda, assembly GCF_000471905.2. The sequence goes on along the minus strand of NW_006500346.1, from coordinate 2,527,090 downwards.
AACATATCTCTTTCTTTCTCGTATTTATCCAAACATTTCTATCCTCCCGATAACCTTTCAACACCAAGCATCTTTCTCCTCCTCTCGTGTTTATCAAAACACCTCTCTCTTCCTGTGTTTATCCGAATACCCCTTTCTCTCTTCCCTATAACCTCTCACCACCAAACACCTCTCTCTCTTTCTGTGTTTATCCAAACACTTCTCTTCTCTCCATATACTTATTGTGCATTTGGGAGGAGAGAGAGTGAGAGAGAGAGATGAAAAATATGAAGAGAGAGAGTGGGAGGAGAGAGACTGAAGGGCTAGAGATGAGAAAGATGAAGAGAGAGAAGGGATACAAGGATAGAGAAAGAGAGAGAACTTTGGATTGATGGCTTTTAAAAAAAGCATGTATTTTTAGATTTGTTTGGCCTAAAAAAACAGGTTTAAAAGTAGCTCAGGGGTTAGAAGAAATAAAATCTACAATTTTTATGCCCTAAGATATTTTTTAAGACCTTGGCTCTATTGTGAAATGAAACCTCAAAATAAAAAGTTTTGATATTTTTTCCCATTCAAATGTTGGACCCAAACACTATTCAGGTATGGGTCCAGGTCTGTTTAACTTCGGGTCCTGTTAGGTTTGGGTCTGGGTCCCATAAATTTTTTCGGGTCCTGGTCTAGGTCCAAGTCCAGCTGGACCCAGACGTGACCCTCCCCTAACTATACTAGGCCATTGAATTATTAATGGATTTCAAGCAGGGGAATATCTGATCATGCAATCCACTTAAAAATCACCAAATGAGTATTTTCAATTAAAAAAAAGTGATTTAGATTTTGAGATCCTCACCAATTAGACTTGATTGCCCAAACGCATTCCCCGGGTGATCTTATGATATTATTTTCTTCATGCACACATACATGTGCATTTTTCTTTTTCTTTTTTTTAAAGTAGGTCACCATGTTAAGGAGGTTATATCCCCAAAATTTAAGGTCTTGAAAGTACCTAAAGTGAAGGGAAAATGTGCTTTCCGGGAGATTTTTCTTTTTTGGGCAAAAAAAAAAAGAAGTGTTGTGCCTAGCTTGTGACTACTAAAGTTGTTTTTTTCATGTATGGCAATAATAGGGTTAATTGGATCATTCATAAATAATATTGAGGCTGATTTGGTCAACTTTCCTAAAACTTATTAAGAAATTCTCAGCTACCATCTAACTCATTCATCCATGCCCCCGAGGACGTTTACATCTACAATTACGTAACTCACTCACCAATGCCTAGCTCACTCTTTTATTTGAAAGCAATATGGAATCATAATCTATGCTTGTTTATGAAATTCTCATTACGTTTGGTTCGTGTGAAAATATTTTTTGGAAATTAAATTCAAGTGAAAAAATTTATTTATGTGATTAGACGTGAGAATATTTTCACATCAATTAGTCCAAGTACATCTCACACTTATTGACAGCTAATTGGAATGAAAATATTCTCACACTTAATTATATGAAGAAAATTTTTCATGTTAAAATATTTCTTGAGAAATAATTAGAACCCCAGCTAGAAGAACATGTGGTACAAACCATAGTTAACAAGTCGGGGACTTTCAATAAATCGGTTTACCTTAAAATCGAGAAAAAATCATTTTTATTTTAAAAAGTAGGATGAAAAAATTGGATAAACGGATCGCAAAAATACTTCATATAAAAATATCGCCAATATATCTGACTAGGCTCAAAAAATCAGAGTAAAAAAAATTGGATGAGTGAAAATGTTTGAAATTTTGAAATTCTAAAAAATAAAAATTATGTCGAAGCCAAAATCCCATTGTACTCACCCTACAATACATTTCCATCTCACGCTATCTCACCCTACTTTCATTTTCACTATCATGATAGCATCTCCACCATACATTTCTTTCTCTCTCCTCACATCTTTTTTCTTTTCTCTAAAACATCCCGCATAAAAGAAGAGTTAGAGAGAGAAGAAAAATTGGAGGGGTTTTTTGCAAGCAAAATGACCCCTTCATCTTTGAAGTGAATGGAGAGAGCAGTGCATTCAAAGCAAAAGTGAAGCAGGGCAGGCAGCAGTCCCACAGACAAGGGAAAGAGTCAAGTCCTTACCGGATAGAGATAACTCTGTAAGCCAGTCCCTCAGCTAGTAGTATTGAAAAAGAACACAAATCGCACCTCTGAAATTTCCCATAAAAGAAGAGATAGAGAGAGAAGAAAAATCACAGGGGTTTTTGCAGGGCAGAAGAAAGGACACAAATCGCACCTCTGAAATTCCCCATAAAAGAAGAGATAAAAAATCACAAGAGTTTTTGCAAGGCAGAAGAAGGGCACAAATCGCACTTCTGAAATTCCTCATAAAAGAAGAGGTAGAGGGAGAAGAAAAATCACAAGGGTTTTTTCAAGGCAGAAGAAATTACACAAATCGTACCTCTGAAATTCCCTATAAAAGAAGAGGTGGAGAGAGAAGAAAAATCACAAGGGTTTCTACATGATTCTTTACTCTGCATCTATATTACCTTCTTTACACAATAATTTTTTTTACACAATAATTTGTATGTAAACAGTATTTTCTTTGCACAATAACTACTGAAATATACATCATGTTGAAGTTAAAAAGAAAAAGAAAAAAAAAGGCATACCTTCAAATTGAAAATGTGGTTGTGAAGAAGAAGAACATATCACAAACCCTAAACCCTAACAATACATAATCTATTGGGGATTTCTATTTTCGGATTTTTTTTTGTGAAAATAATATGTTCCTTTACAGGTTACACATATTAGAAAAACAATTGTTTCAGCTTCTAAAAAAATTACAAGTAAAAAAGAAAAAACTATTTTTTTGGTCCTTTTTTTTCGTTCCTCATAAAGACGCGTTTTTAACGATATTATGAAAAAAAACATGTTGTTTTGATGAATTTTTGAAAAATACAGCGTTTAGAATGTTTTCCAAAAATTCTCCATTTTTTGAAAAATTCGGGGATTAGTCGTCGAATTGCTGACTATGGTATAGACAAAGCCATGCAGGTTCCTGAAAGGGTCATTAATTTGTGTTTTTACATTGGGAAAGTATCGTCAAAATGGTCATCCGATCTCAAAAAATCATGAGATTGTGATACTATTACTTTTGGTGAATAGTTACTTTTTAAAATTTTTCATTTAGGTGCCTCCTTAAAAAAAATTCAAAAAAATGTTCAAATTCTTGTTTTGTGTTCGTATCTCTAAAAACGTGAAGGCAGCTTGATAATTTAAGTCACTTGAACCAAATGACTTAAGTATAATTGTTTGGTCACTTTCTTAAGTCGGGTTTAGAACTGGGAGCAAGTGAGCATATTTTGATACTTCGACTCATGTCCTCCCATCCAAAAATTTCTAAGCCACTGCTTAATTTAGAGTTAAAATCTGAAACACAATTTTTTATGAAAACATATTCCAGATTTAAATTCTAGAACAAGCAGAGTTATTTCACTCATTTTGCTAAGAAACTTTTAAGTATAAAAAATGCAAAAACATCCTCACTTAATTAGGATTTCAATCTAGTATTGAGGGCAGTGAGCATTTTCTATAAAAAATAATTTAATAGCTACCAAAGCGAAGTTATAAAAAGTAGGGAAAGGATTATATGCTTCCTCTACAGCATATAAGTTCTATCCTCCCCCTACCATCCAGCCGTCCAATTTTGATCAAGAGAACCATTGACCGTTTGATCTTAGATCCGATGTCTCAAAGTATTTTATTTTTAGTTTTTTTTATAAAAATTGTATGAATATGAAATTTGGTACGTGTCATTTTTTCATTGGGGCGCACCTGTAAAAAATATCAAAAATAAGTTTTAGATAAAATACAATGACCAAAATACCCCTTGAAATTTATAGGGGTATTTTGGTCATTTTATTTTATTGAAAATATTTTTTTTATATTTTTCGCTAATGCGAGTTTAACAGATAAATGGACCTCCAACATTTGGTGTCAAATAGCTTACAAAAAAAAATTAAAAATAAAATAGTACAGAGATGTGACATTGTGATTGGGGCAACCTTAACTCTCCATTCATAATGGACAGTTGGATAAAGGGGAGGATAGAACTTCTATGCTCTAGGGGAAGCATAGAAAACTTGCCTAAACAATAAAATTAAGGCACACCTCAAAAATTCACCCGAAGAGTTTCTTTCAATGCCCAAATATCCTCAAATCGATCATCTCGACCTCAAGATGTATGGACATGAGAAAAAATAGATTTCAAGTTTTCAAAATAGCACATATCATAATGCAACTTTGGACAATCAAATTTCAAAATTTTTAAGTGTCCATGGATCTACACGATCTACACTATTTTTTATTTTATTTTATTTTTTGAACAATAAGGTACAACTTATCATTTATTCGTATGTAAAATACAAGATGTTTAAGCAAAGACACAATATTCCTTCAAATCGGGGTTTAGCCAAGATAAATCACTAAAAAATATCACAATGGTTTTGCTTGAGAGGAATGCACAAAAATGAAGGAGAATTGATCAAATGGCTTATGGGTGAGATTTTTCAATAGAAAGGGCGTCCATCGTTTTAAATTTAGATCTATGAAAATAATAGTAATAAATATTTTTCTAAGAGAGAGAGCCAAAAATCAGATAGAAATAGATCTAATAGTAAAACGAAATGGTCAGCATTATACCAGAGAAAATTGCTCAATTTTTTCGAAACTCGGGTGTTTCTTGGTTCTCACCTAATAAACACGTAGTTCTTGGTAGTGAACCAAGCGGTTTTTTCTAAAAAATGAAAGTGTTTCCTGATCCTAAATCAGATTTGAATGTGGAGCATGTGGGGGCCATATAAAAATCTTATGAAAACAATCAACTCTCGGATTTCTATTTCACCGTCTCTCAGGAATTGGTTTTGGCATTCAGAAAAAGCAAAGGGAAGCTTATTTTGGTATGGAAGAGATATCTAAGAACCCAATACACTTTTTGCCAGGATAAGTGAGTGCTTTGGGTGTGCTTTTCCATGTCAACCCAAATAGGGCATGAAGCTAAGCGAATGAACCAGTATTTTAAAAAATGCCAATTTGGACGGCAATCGGCCGATTTGGATGAAAGGTAAGTGGAAATCGTTCTGGTTTTCTGCTGGAAGCAGTAATCAACCGGTTTCCCTCAAAACCAATAGTCCTCTAACATAACTGGTCAAGGACGAGGGTGATTTGGCCCCATTTTTTATTTTTACTAATTTTTTTAATAAAGTATTGTTACTTTTAGTTTTTTTTTTTTTTGGCTAATTCTCTTGGCCAGATGGCCAATCCAATTCGATAATCCAAACCAATTTCATGTGTGACTGGTTCAACCCAACAAATCTTGGTTTTTAAAAATTAGAATGAACACACCTGGCCAAATCAATCCTCAAACATTGCACAAAGCCCTGGGAGAAAATATACTTAACCCTTAAAATGTGACATAATCCCCATGAGGTGAACATCACAATTCTTACACAGCCTACAAGCCATACAAAGACCAGGTTTTGCAAGGAAGACTGATCATCAAAACCTTCAAGCAATTGATTTTACATACAAGCCCAACACAATCTGGCCCATACAAATACAAAAACCATATGAAATTAGGCGCAAATGGAATGAAAACTTAGGATGGAATCTTTAAATTAGAATATATTTGGACGATTCGACGGTATGTTTGTTTATAAAGTTGAACCATCAGAACCACTGTATGATATCAAAATGAGATGAAACTTGGAGGGTCTTATGGCTAGCATCTCCTCCCACTTTCATAGAATTTGGATTGCTTGGTGGCATATATGATCTATAAAGCCAGACTGGCCCTAAAAAACTGTAGCTTGGGCCACAAAATGAGTTCCGAGGCCGGGTGTGGCCAAGACCAAGACAGGGCCAGCCCAGCCCTGCCCAACCCTTG
>NW_006500346.1:2498395-2513265 GCF_000471905.2 Amborella trichopoda | reverse complement strand
AGAGAGAGAGAGAGAGAGAAGAGAGTACGTTACGTTCGTAGGTAGTAGTGGGTGGGTGGGTGGGTGTGTGTGTGTGTTAGAGAGAGAGAGAGAGAGATGGATGGAGGTGTCTTACCTTCGAGGACTTCGCAAGCTACAAATGTGAGAAGTGCTGAAGAGACATATTGTACAACAGTGTAGGGGTTTATGACATGGAAGCTGAAAACTATACCCACCAATACAAGAAATTCTGATGCAAGCAGAATTTGCCTGAAAAATAAATCCATCAAGAAAACTGTATAAGACACCTGCAGATTAGAAAGCACTAAAATGGCAATAATCAATAAAACTGGCATTGAATGCACGAGCCTGTTCTCATCAGTTGCAACCTAAACAACTGACAAAATATATCCATATACTTATTAATATCCAATGAAATATCTGAAAACTTATTTATGATTATGATATCTATTGGTATCCATATACTTATTAATATCCGATGAAATATCTGAGAACTTATATTTGATTATGCATATCTATTGGCAATTTAATAAGGGACTTTAGGGCAAGTCTGGACGGACCACTTGTTCTTGAGTAAGTGCCCTTGTCAAGTTCCCTTAATCAAGAACCAAGGAAAAATATGTTTTCTTTAGTAAATTTGTCTGTGAATTTCAGCTCTCAGCAGCATTTTTTCAAATACACAGGGATCAGAAATGAGGCTTTTTATTGCACAGGTTGGAGTCCCTATGATTGTTTAATGATTAGAGTAAATACTTCTACTCATGATTAGTGGCCTTAAGGCATATCATTTGTTGACGACCAAATTTTTCCAAGTAGAGTAGCTTAGAGGCAACGACCCGTACTTCCTTTATTTCTTATTTTTTGTATTTTTTTATTGTTAAAGAAACATCACTTATTTAAGTATGAATGTCAAGTATATTCCATGTACCGCAAGATGCGCAAATGAACAGGTACTCCATATCAATAATTGACGCCCTCATTTCACTGTATTAAAATTTGAAGTACATAACTTTCTAGGAATTGCCTGGAAATGCCATCTCTCATTAAAGTATCCACTGCTTCATCGAACTCCCTCCGAGAGTGATGGAAGGAGATCCTCAAATTGTCAATAATTTCAAAAACTTCTTCAAAAATGTTTGCTAGGCACCATGCCCGTTCCACCCTTCTATTGCACCAAAAAAAGTTTAGGATAGGCTACCGTTAGGAATTAAATCCTTTTTTCTTTCAGATTCGTCCTTGTGGTGGTTGAGATTATCAACAGGCAAAATTTTAGATCCAAAATCCATCTTTAAGATGAATTTTGTTAGTGGCACCGCATTTGACTAGGTATGTCAGCTGACATGCAACAACCATAGCTATTATAGATACCCGAGATGCTAATGGTGAACATATGAAGGACCTATGGAAATCACTGTTCAAATACTTGATCATGACACTCAGGACTCACCCCAGTCAACTCGGCTTAGACACAAATTCTAGTGACTTATCTGAGAACCAAATCCTAAGATATTTAGGTAAAAATTCGGCCACAAGTCCCAATCTGGAATTAAAACTTTGATACAAAACATCATTTTATAACTATGAATAGCTGTCTGAGATAAGATGAGGCAGTGTAATCTAGTTCATCTAAAGTTTCAGTTATTCCAGTAAGATTTGAAACTCCAGCACGTAATCAGATAAATAGTGCGCGTTTACTTTTATGCATGCTATGGTTTTGTGCACTTCAGCTCTAAGTCTGTGGTCAATGTAGGCATAGATCTTATATATCTGCCCCACCTAGATTAATTACTTCTACCTTATGTCAAACATAACAATAGGTTAGTTCAAACCACTACAGTGCAGAAATAGAGAACCAGCTCAGTGCATTCCTGAAGTCGAAAAGCATTAACCAATACAGAGATGATTTTAAATAACAATCGATTCATAAGCTCAGATAATCAAAATGCATTGGTTATTATAAAAGAATCTAAGAAGACTTGCTAAGCTCTCACTCGATATCCCCAAATCATATTTGCATGTGTCTCATTTTTGTACTCATAACAATCATCATAGCTAGGAATTGGGCTTGGGCTTGAGTGCTTAGCAGTTGGCGCCAAGCAATGCTACATCTCAAGTTCGATTCCTACCACAGAACTACCCAAACAAGAAAAAAACATCATAGCTATTAATAAGGGTATTACCCTTAATAACAATCAATTCATAAGGTCAGACAATCAAAATGCATTGATTATTATAAAAGAAGCTAAGAAGACTTGCTAAGCTCTCACTCAATCTCCCCAAATCATATTTGCATATTTGTGTCATTTTTTACTCATAACAATCATCACAGCTAGGAATTGGGCTTGGGCTTGGGCTTGAGTGGTTAGCAGTGATGTCAAGCAATGCTATATGTCAAGTTCGATTCCTACCATTGAATTATCTAAAAAAAAAACAACAATCATCATAGCTATTAATAAGGGTATAGCCCTTGATAGAGCGCAACGGCGGAACATGATTTGTATAGTGGATCCCAAATAGTTGGGATAAGGCTCGGATGATGATGACCAATCATGATAGCTATGAATGAGCAATACATATTTGGAACACATGCAGAAAATAGAACTTTGGGCCAAGTAACGTATAATTTTACCTGTCCTCAAACATGTTGCTAATATAGTTTCCAACTACAGCGTTTACTGGCAAAACTGTACAGCCGAGACATGCAAGAAAAATTGACACTGCACCAGTCGACCAACGAAAGTAGTACGCCGTTATGACACTTGATTCAGAGAGCAATATCTCCATCGCATATTTGAGCATGAAATAAATCAATAGTTGAACCTGAAAGAATAACATAGTCCAAAAATGAGGACCAGTATCCATGTTATTGAACAAAACCAATAGTAGTTTAGGCTGATCCATGTTATTGAACAAAATCAAAAGTAGTATAGGCCTCTTAACTAACATAAATGAACTGAAAAATTTTAGAATTGGTTTCTCTATTTTTTGGAATATTTCTTTTGGAATGGTCCAACTGGTTGGACTGGTTTGGACCAGAAAACCCCAAACCAGTTAGACAACAAGTCCAGTATCTATGACTAACATTGAGAACCATACTCTTGTAATAGATTAGGATGAGAAACAAGGTATGCTACTACCTTCAGGATTTTCTTGGTAACCTTGGCCAGCATTTTTTACAAGAGGAATTCAGTACTTTCCCCAATGTACTAAACTAAATCCTTATGAAATACAAGAATGGTTTTCTAAGGAATAATACATTAAAATAGAGAAATTAGGAGAAATGCCAAATTCCTAGAGTCAAAACTTACCTTTTTGGTAAGGATGCATATTACCTTTAACATTTTCAAGAAATATTATTCCAACCCTTAACACAATTCGTAACCCAACCATAATTAGGGATTTTATGTAGTTATATTTATTAAATTTGGGTGCTTTGTTGAATGAAGAACACATATGGTTGCTAGAAATCAGTTGATTAAGACCAAGCCATTTACCAAAAGGTTGGCAAGAAGGGGACCAAAGGAGAAAACACTATTGCATTATGGAAATTGCATTACGGAAAAAGTCTATATAAAGCCGAGGCTCTAAACAATCAAATTAGAGCCCACCTCAAAAAGTTCACTAGAAGAGGTTGTTTTGATGCCCAAATATCCTCAAATTGATCATCTCGACATCATGATGTATGGAAATAAGAAAAAAATGGATTTCAAGTTTTGGAAATAGTGCATCTTGTAACGCATTTTTGAACCATCAATTTTCAAGATTTTCAAGTTTTCATAGATATGCTTGATCTACAGTATTGTTTAAGATTAAATTTTATAATTAAAGATGAAAATATATTTCAAGGCTATCACAGATTTCCAGTATTGAAACCATATTTCTCGACACTATTTGAAGGTGCGCTTTATTTTGATTGTTTAGAGCCTCGGCTCTATACAAACTGCACCCTTGCATTATTGGCAAAAAGAATCTAGTTGATTGAGAGGATAGCTAAGACCTTCACTGATTGTGTAAGCAGTCTATATGCTGACATAATTGAGGTTACTGGCTTGTGTGATTCTTCTGAAGCTTCCTCACTACCGTCTACATCTTGGTCTCCATCTTCATCTTGCAATTTTTGTTCGATGGATGAGCTTAAAAGAAGAGGTTGAGAAAGACCATCTTCTAGCCTAGTCATTCGTAACAGATCCTATCACCCAACAGATCAATCCATTAATGCATGAGATCAACAACTTTATACACATATTTTCCACATTATAATTTCACAGTATGTCCCACATCTATCAATAAAATATTTTGTTAAGAGTATTTTCTGGAATTCAGTAGAATGTTAAGATAAAAGAGATTAATTAATGGAAACAACAGAGCATTAGCTAAGTCCATATGATCTTCCTAAAAAGTGAAAAGCAAAAAAATTTGACAAATCAAAACAACCTAAAATACCATCGTATCTTTTCTTTATTATTAAAAAAATATAGGTTTTGACAATGGAATTGAAAACTCAACAGGAAAATGGCATACCATTATCAGTATTTGCTTCCTGCTCTGTGTGTTCCTGATCTGTGTCACGAATGGGCTCCTTGAATGACACCCATACCCATATCAAATAGACAAACCATAAAAATGCCATCACCCATCCTGGCAAAGTGTCCTCATTGATAGTGAGTTTGTAAATTTTGAAGTTAGTTTGAAGAACTCCTGCAAGGGCAGGACCGACTGCCATCCCGAGAGCACTGGCACTCACAAATGCTGCAGAAGCTTGCATTCGAGTTTTTGCTGGCACACAATCACTAATATAACGGCGATTAACGGCTCTTGCAGAGCCCAAACTGCAATACGCCCACAGAATTGTATCAGCACATAAAGTCACACACTGAGTATAATTATCTTATTTGTAAAAAATAATATTATTTTTCATTTTGCAAGTTACTGCCCACCTAGCACTTTCAGGACCCATTAGCCCCAGATCACCTAGGGCAACCTAGTACTTTTAATTGATCGTTAAATGCATGGTTCAATCAACCTATCAATGATATGGAACAAGGCAAGTCAATTTGTTCTTCATTGCTCAAGTGTGGGATGATCAAAGGCCCCTAAGATGTTATCCATCCACATGATGTTCTAGCTGCCTTGCACAAGCATGATCTAGTGTGGTGGTGTTTTTATAGCTGCACTTAAGGCGACTCAATTTTTTCACTTTAATTAGTTTTCGCATGTGAACTGAATCGTCAGCCTAGAGGGAAACTGGTGTGCGTAGACGAAGTTCAACCATTCACACCAAGATGTTAAAAAGGAATCATCTATTACAACCAAAAGATGGTTTACGGTATTAGTGATAGAAACATGGTGGCCTCTTTCATTTTCCAGAAAAAAGGGTAGAAGACTCCTTTCAATGAACTAAATAAGGCAACTTGTAGTCAACATTCTAGATTCTCTAACAATACAATCTCCAGCATGTATGATCCAGAGTTCCTTGACAGAAATAACCCAACATATTAACACAATTTGACACTTAAGGTAACAGGTTATTGGCATTCTCTTCTGAATTATGTCTCTCAATCATTGACTCACAATAACTATAAAGAGTACAGTCTCTATCGAGAATCTCCTTTAATCTAACACATGAGAGATGTTAAACAGCCTATTAAGATGAGAAACGAAATAGAAAACAGAATAAGTGAGTTGTATGGAATATCTTACCCACAAAACAAACGTCCAATCAGAAGAACCGTTAATGAATCAAGATCATATGCCAATGCGTACAATGTATTGCCGATGAGAAGAACGATGCTGCTAAATATCAGCGGCCTGAAGTATGACTTATTTGACCATGCGCTAAAATAAACTGAAGAGAACACCTGAGCAACAGCCATCGACCCAATTACAATACCACAAACAGTTGCGGCAGCTCCGAGGCTGATTGAGTAGTTGTCAGCTGTTGGGACAATGATATATGTATTAACCATATAAAGGAAAGTGTTCACCAAGTTAAGAACAAGAGACATAAAATGGTAACTTTCTTCAGCTGCCTGATCCTCAGATGGTGTTGCAGGCAACTCTTCTTGAACAATAAGTGCATGGTGTCCTAAGAAATGAAGAAAGTTTGTTGAGTGTGTCAACCTATCTACAGCAGCTTTTATTGAATCAATAACAGGATCCTGCACCCACATTTGAATTTGCTCAATGAGAGAACCCCACTTCTTCAAAATAAGAAACAAGAAAGAGAACTTTGGTTCTTCAAATCAGAACAAGATAGACAAGGACATTCTCACAATATTACGCACAAAGGAGGTGAATATAAACTGAATTTCAAACCTTAATCGTCGCAGCAGGCTGATCATAAATAGATAAGTAGCTCCCTTGGCGATCCTGAAGATCTGCAAGATTACGTGACAATGCACCCACAACAGCTCCAATACCCTGTACAACCAGCGCTAAATCGAATCACTTTACAGTACCATGCCTGTTACATTTCAAGAAATATAGCTACTTTAACATCTACTTTTTGCTTTTCTAGAGTTATATACATCACTGACAAGTTCACAACAATGCCAAAACATATTCAGATAACGCATGGCATGCAAAACTCCTCTTCAAGATAGGAAGAGGGTAAAAGAGAATATAGCTTAGAACAGCGACGAGATTAAAGGTTCTACATAATAGATCATCAAGAGTTGGAGACATTACCACATGCTTGAACACTTGTTGTAGCTGTGAATATGGATGATCTGAACGAGTTGTCACGTAGTAATCAGTGAATCTATAACCGAAGCGTTTATCGAATTTCTTCAATATTTTCCTCAAACCAATTGCATTGATTTCTACAAAGTATAGAAGCTTGAGAAGATCTTTGCCTACTTCTCTGTATGCTTCACGCAATTCACACACCTGAGCAATATCTGGTTCTTGCAACAATTTCTCGCGCCATTCTCCTAATTTTTCAATCCTGCTTGCAATAAGCCCTTGTTGCTCCAACAAGAACAGAACAATCTTCTCAATCTGATATGACCAACAAGAAGAAAAACACATCTTCCATGAATAGAGTGAACTTCAAATGATAAAATTGAAAGATCACCTTCATCCATACATTTAATACGCCAATTAGAATCCTTTCAAAACTGGATTTAAACCAATTGCATTACCAAAGTCCATGCATATTCATCAGATCACTTAGGCATATTATAACCACTATGATACTATTAAGTCAAGTAAATGGTCAAAATCTGCATAAGAACAGAGTGATTAAAGTACATACTCAGGCTCAGACTTGCTAGGGTCCCAACTCCCAAGCCCAAGTCACCAGGTTGGACTTGGCTGAGGCAGAATAAGACTAGGCTGGCACTGTGAAAATTTAAAAAGAAATACCAAAATAATGTGAGACTCGGGTGAGTCCCTGGTTCCTTGCTTGGGACTGATCTTTTGAAAAACTGGAAATTGAGAATGATTATCAAAATTCAGACAGAGATAAGTGCTCCGAGAATGCTTAGGAATCCCAACTAAATGTTATCCCTCATGAACAAATTTATTAAGAGAAGTAAACTTTGAGCATCAAGTTTGCATAGGAAAGCATGATAGAGGTAACTACAGTTGAATATTCAAATCTAGAAAAAAGGCATTGAAACTGCAACAAATTTTAAATAAGCAGTACAGCTTGTTGCATAAATAATTACATTAAGCAAGAATTTGCTTTCACTAACCTGGTAATCCAGCATTCTTGAGAACTCTTTGAGTACATGGCGACGGTTTTCTGCCCCTGCTTGAATCTGTTGAGTAAACTGTTTGACCTTCTTCTTCATTAATTTGTAATTGATGTAGTACCTAAAAAAACCCAATTTGCATATCCATAGTTAGATACTCACTAAATAGTAATATATTTTCAGCAGTAAGCTGTTAAAAAATTGGAATAAAATGAACATTTAACATTTAAATCAGTCCATTCCAGCTGAGTCTGTGTAGATCATATGAGATTGAGGGGCAAAAAGTAGATCGAGGATTGAAGGTCCCATATGATAGTGCAACAACAATTTATCGGATAAAAAATGATCTTTAGGATAAAACAAAGTTAATTTGGTTGGCATTTCTTTGTAAAAGAAAGAAAACAAAAACTAATTTGAAATAAGATTAAATGGCCACTGCAAACCTCTTTTGGCTTCAAAGTCATTCATAGAAGCTTGCAATTCAGAGTAACAAATTCTATATTACTTTCAAGCAACACATACAATGACGATGAAAAGGGAACAGCTTCCATTCTAGTGCAATAACAATAGTGATGCATTAGATAAAATTCCATCTTCTTTTGCAACACTAGAACCAATTAGCCGAAACAAGCTTCTTCTAGCATGGATTTCTAATGCATATATTATTTATTCTTTGAAGCTAGACTTTCTAACAAAAACCAATAGACACGTTCAAAACTTCTAGCCCTCTTAAAGTTAAAGAAAATGGGAGGACTAGTGACTCAGCAATTAAAATTCAATTCATACAATAAGAGAGAACAAAACTCACCTCTGCCATTCTGGATATTGTCGTTCCTTTAATTTCTTCCCAAATGCAACCATCTTACAGATCAATGAACTGAGGCTTTCGAAAAAGAAAAATTATAGCACTGAAAAGAAGAAAAAAAAAATTTGTTCAAATAATCATGACAAAAACAACGCATAACAGCTAGTAGCGTTAATTAATATATTGTGCACCAAAAAATCAAAGAAATACTCAACTGTAATACAAATGGATGAAACAAATTACATATGCATTTCAAATGCATTTTGACATGTCATATGCACATATGCATACATGCGTATGCAATACATATGAACATGTATGTTTCTATAGGAAAACATATGTTTCTATAGGAAAACATAGGCACACAAAAAAGTACTCATGCACATACATGCATATATCTATTTACATTCACATGAGTGTCTATGGTTTTTGGCTGGTGTCGACATACACCAAGCACAAGACACTCATGTCTGGCACAATAGAAAGTTAAAAACTTTTGGTTAATATTCTTCATTTAGATCTCAATCATCAAAATTATTTTAGGTCACCTTCAAAAAGTCCAATTTTAGGGTTGCTCTTTTTGACACTCATATCCATGTCAAATGTATTCCTGACACTCATATCCGTGTCAAATGTATTCCTCACCCGGCTCAGCTTCGTAACATAGGCAAAAATGAAAAGTAAAAGAGAAGATAGTGAGTTTCTTTCCAAAACTACGACCATCATGGAGTAAGGTATGATTAGGATTCATTTCTCATTTCTCATTCGTCCGCCTGCATGTTTTCCATTTCTCCATGAATTCTCCATTTCTCAGTTGAATTTCAGCACAAAAAGTAATTCATTTCCACGTAAATGATCTAGAAAACGAGCAGAGAAATTTAAGGGGGAGGGAAGAGAAGAGCTAAAGATAAAACTTTCGGACAAATTTTATGATAAACTTCGACAATTCATGAAACCAAGTAAAACTATACACCAACAAATCAATCCAAAGACTTCACTCACCAACCACAGGCGTTACCTCCTTGAGCTCTGAATCATTGAATGCTCCAAGCTTAGATGACCATCAACAAACGTCTCAATTAAGGAGGCAAAAAACTGAAACCAAAAAAAAAACTCATTTCAGAGATCAAACAAACATTATTCGTCTCGAACAGCAAACAAATCACACAACAAAACACAATAAAAATAAATAACAAAATAATAAAAAATGCCAGCCTATTAAGCTCGCTAAAACTCATCATTTTCTCCATTCCTGAGTTCAAAAACACACCTGAAACCCTAATTTTTTAACCCCCTAAGGTTTGCAGGTTCTCAAACGAGAATCACGCCTGGAGAATGTATGAGGATTTGAGCTCAAATGGCGAAGAGATTCAGACAAAAAGGCCTGGATCAAAGCCTGTTTTTTAAATAGTTAACAAGAAGGATCTCCATATCTATATATATATAATTCCTGGAGATATAATTATTATGAATTAATGATATAAGCCCGGGAAATATGATAATTATGAATTAATGATTTCACCGAAAATATAAATACATATTCGAATTTAGATTTAAGAATATACCCCGTTTTAACAAAAAAGCTTTTATTTAAAGAGAAATATTCAAAATATTTTTTTTTTGGAGAAATACTCAGATCAATAGAAAGTGCTCCCTAGGGATCAAACTGTACACTGCTCTTTAGGCCGAATGGGACAAACTAATGCATAGGAATTTTCTTAGATATAAAATTTTAGGATCCACTCTAGAGTCTTCTATGAGCATTTTCAGCAGGAAGAGAATTAGATTTTGAGTTTTTAAATGCTTAAATATGAAATTTGGATAATCTTTATTCAATATTGGGGAATTATTCTCTCTAGGAGCATATGAAATTTATAGCTCTAAAATTGATGTAGATCGAGTAGATCCATAATTATTTAATTTTTAAAAATAGACGGTCTAGATGATGTGTTGCAAAATACAGTATTTTGATACTCGAAATAGTTTCTCATGACCATTTGAGACAATCAATTACAAGGATCTTTCGCATCAAAACAACCATCTTAAAATGTTTTTTTGAAGTGAACTTTAGTACTACATATACAAACTTTTCCAAAAAAGTATCTAGTTTTTACCTGAGGGAGCAAATGGACTATATACTCCTGCGGGGGCGCTTTACCTTTTGTCATGTTAGTAACACTTTTCTCACCGATAAAAAGAGAAATTACTTTCCCGGGGAATTTACTGAGGGTGTAAATGGACGGCCACGATTAAGAATCGTTCTTGGTCTCAGCGGGGAACTATATCGGACCGTCAAAGTGATGATCAAGCGGACTCATGGATGACACGTGTGAGACGATAGAAAGAATCCGTAGGTTTTGTCGGACCCACATGCCAAAAGCTGACGTGTCGTGCCAGGAAACTTTGCTAATATTTCCTCGAGTAAAATCTGACAAAAGCCTATTTTTGGGGGGCAGTTATCTATTTTTTAGTAAATTATTTTGCAAAATTTCAGCTCTTTTAAGGCCATGACCCTCCAAAGTTCGGGATATCTCAAAATTTCATTGAAATTTCGGATCCGAAATAATTATGTGTAAATGATTGAGGGAAAGGCCACGTGTCCTTGTAGTGGCTCTTTTCTTGGCAACTCACTATGAATTAAATGAGACCTTGTCGTCATGCCCCCATTATAGCGACAGAAGAGAGAATGTGACCTTGTATTTTAGTGAGGGAAATAAGAGAGAGTGTAACATGGTGCTTTCTTGTATTTTAGTGAAAAAAAAAAGGAGAGAGAGAGAAATTATTTTTTTTCAAATAAAATTATGTTAATATTTATAAGAAAAGCTTATCAAAATATCCATAAGAAACGAACTATTTAACATGGGTGTGGTTTCAAATTTTATCATAATATATAATTTTGATGTTGAATGTTATTAAGATCATCTCAAAATCTATTTTTATATCTAATTATAAAATTTTAAATTTCAAAAATGGTTAAAATCAAGTAGATCTATAAACATATGAAAATCTTGAAAATGGACGGTGTATATAATATGTTGTAAGATGCACTATTTCTGATACTCAAAATATTTTTATTTTTCATAGTCATACATCTCGATGTCGAGATGATCAATCATAGGGTTTTTCAACATTAAAACAACCTTTTTCGATGGATTTTTTAGGTTCATTCGCAGTTCTACATTTTAAAGTTGCAACCTTATATAACTTTTTCCATTTAATATTATTAGATGTATTGCAACTATTCCAATTCAAGATCTTGTGTTTTTTTTTATAGGTACTTATTATAAATGTGTACAATAAGACTATTTATTGTTTATACAAAGAGATCATAATTATCATTGACCGTTAGATATAGCATCAAGTGGTTGGGATATGGGCGGCAATTGATCCAGACCCAAGATGTAGACCTGATCTGGGTCAGGGTATGGGTCCAAAAATTGAACCCGGCAGGTTAGGTTCAGGTTCGGGTTCAAATCTTGGACCCTAATACTATTGGGGTCCTAGGTCCGAGTCTGATCGGGTTGGGGGTGGGTCCAATTGTATTTTTTGGGTCCCAATATATGATATATATATATATATATATTAATTTTTTAGCCTGATCCCACACTATATTTTCTAGTCCAGGTCTAGGTCGTGTGAATTCGGGTCCGGCCGGATGCGACCCGACTCATTTCCACTCTTGGGTTGGGTATGTGTAATTGACTAGGCACAATGTCCAAAATAAAATTTATCAAACGTTATAACGCACTTCGGTCTATTAAATATTACAATCAATAGCTGAGAATTATTATGATCTTTTTGTACTATAAAGTAAATGATCTTTTAGAAATTAGATAAAAAAGGATGTGGTAAGGTGTTAATGTTCATCTCTTATAGATAATTTGATAAATTTCTCAATTCATAGTACCATTAGTTGTAAGCTATACTCGTGCCCTAATTTTTCATTTTTTTATATTATTCAAAAATGCCATTGGTTGTTTGTCAACTAAAACTATTGAGAAATCGGTTCAGAAATTGAAATTGAGAACTGGTGTTTTTGCGAACCACCTTGGATTTCAGAAATTGAAATTGAGAACTGGTTTTTTGTGAACCATCTTGGATTTTGAAATTTTGAACTGGTCTACTTGAATTTTGCATCGGTTAAGAATCCTGGAACTTAAAAATTCCAAACCAATTGATTCACAAATCATCGGTTCGTAAGTGCAACTTCCAAACTGATTTCTCAATACTTTCGGTTTGGATATCAAAAATCCGAACCAATGACATTTTGAAATAAATAAAAAAAGTCGAAAAGGATGACACGAGTCTAGATTACAACATATAGGGGATAGATTTTCAATTAAAAAAAATTGGAGAGCTATTGGCATAAATTTCCCAAGAAAAGAGAGAAATCAAACATTCAAAATAATAATAAACCACATTTTTAAAAAAAAAAAAAAAAAGATAAAGAGGGAATCAAAATGGCCCCACTTAGAAGTCAGATGGGTACGATTAGGAATTATTTAATGTCTTTTCAAAAAGGGGTTGTTGGAACAGTGATTAGAGATCATTCAAGAAAGAATATTCTCACATATTAAGTGTCGTACAGGATTTAGCAAATGCAGCCAGAGCCCTTCTAGAATGCGTACGGGCACTAACAGAGATTTGGAGGAAGCGGTGGCAACTGGTAGGGTCCGCGCTGGGCCGGACCTGGAGTTCTCAGACCCAGACCCGTTTTGACCCGGCTAAATTTGGCCCCGATCCAAAAATAAATAATATATATATATATATATATGAATATTCAAATTTTATATTAAATACATACATGTATTATTTAAATATGAAAAAAAATTATATAAGGTTGCAACTTTAAAATATAGAAATAAAGATGCACCTAAAAAATCCATCCGAAAAAGTTGTTTTAAAATTGAAAAACCCTTTAATTGATCATCAATATATATTAAATATTATTTATATAATAACACTATTCGAATCGGTTCTGGGTCGAGTCCACATAGACCCATACCCGACCTATCGGGTCCAATTATTGGACCTGGGTCCAAACGTCAAGGATCATTGGTCGGGCCCAGATCCATTACGACCCCTATATGGAGGGTACAGATTATGGAAGGAGATTCATGCAAAGCTATTTGATTGATGAGAGATAATTAGAAAGCTTATAAAATATTTGACTAATAATTAAATCAAGATATTTTCAAGCTTAACCAACGAATAGATCAGTAAGGAGTACCTCATAGTTACATTCTTCTAAATTTTTGTAATTTTTTCCCAAACACTTTTACATTTTTTATTAGGTAACGAAAACTTGTAATTCAACATAAGGTATCGGAAGTTATGGATTAACTATCAAAAATTAAAATCAAAACTCTCATTAGTATTGTCTGATTTATTTTCAAAAAGCACCCATAATAAAACACATGATGATGAGTTGGAACGATACAAAGAATGTAAAATGATAAATGATACATTTCTCATAGGTATTTTGATAAATTTCAGCATACTATATATTTACTATCTTAGGTGAAACATTCATTTTATAATATTTCGAGGATCTAAAATTTGGGGTAAGAAGAATGTGATTGGCACGTGATTAAAAAGTATTGGCTATGACATGACAAATATAATTTTCTTTAGTTACAAAAACAAAAAAAGAAGCATATAAAGTACGAACAATGATTATTTATGTTAACTTATAAAAAAAAGGTACTAATACTATGAAGCAATGGTTTAAAAAATGGATCGATGACCCGGATCGGGCTTTCAAAAAACCGATCCGGATCGGCAAATCGGCGATCCGGATCGGGAATCGGGTGAATCGATCATAATAAAGCTTAAAAAAAATTCGAAAAAATTATTAAAATTCATTATAAATATTGTTTTTTAGGAATTCAATAAAAAATGAGGGTACTCCATTAAGAATTTTCATGTTTTTGAATGAATATGCGAATATTGATATGTTCTTTTCCTGCATGAACCGTCATTCAGCATTTAATTTACAGTATTTCGTGCTCATCCCTACACTGTTGCTGTTGGGACTCGATATGTGAATAATATGGCTAGGATAAGATGGCCTCAGAATCATCATCTCTCTCGTTTTCTATTTGAATAATATGGATTAAAAAAATAAATAAATAAATTTTCAAAAAAATCGATCATGGATTAAAAAAAAAATCACAAATTTTCAAAAAATTCTATCATGGATTACAAAAAAAAATTCGATCATGGATTAAACAAAAAAAATCACAAATTTTCAAAAAATTCAATCATGGATTACATAAAATTCGATCATGGATTACATAAAATTCGATCGTGGATTACAAAAAAAAACAAACAAAAAAAACAAACAAAAAAAAACAAAAAATTCAATC
>NW_006500346.1:2409291-2466129 GCF_000471905.2 Amborella trichopoda | reverse complement strand
AAACGTAACGTTAACTTAAACGTTAAACGTAACGTAACGTAACTAAACGTAACTAACTACTACTACTACTCTCTCTCTCTCTCTCTCTCTCTCTCTCTCTCTCTCTCTCTCTCTCTCTCTCTCTCTCTCTGTGGAGCTCACACGTGCATGCTCACTGCACAGAGCTGTGCAGATGCAATCCTCGAATTTACACAAAGATAAAATAGAATCTCCACTAATTGGTTGAACTTTTCTGTTTTAGGCTTAAATTTTTTAAGTCGGATACAACACCCTCCAAGTCGAACAAGATGGTCCAGAACCAACAGTAAATCACTAGGTCCCTCTTGATTTTGTGCTATGATTGCATTTTCTAAAATGGCCACAGAGAAACTTTGGACACTAAAACCAGGTTTTGGGCAAAAGAATTTCTACAGAAATAATGAATCTCCAAGGCTCCTATTTAGTGGCATTAGGGGAAAATGAATCATTGGCCTTGCAAGTAAAAGAAAAAAAAAGGGGGACATTTTACATGCAAGTAACACGTATCTAACATCACCCTCAGATAATAATAGCAAACAACACAAAATCATAGTTTTGGGACTTGAAAGATTTGGTCTGTCTGGGTAGGTTATTATAGGGGGACATTTAATGCTCGTTCTTTTGTATTATTCATCTAGTTTTGCTCGCTGCTATCTCTTGTTCAGACTTGATATTTAGAAACATTACGTATTAATGCTTTCTTTTAAAGAACATGAGGAAACAAAGATTATGAACAATAGAGACCATATGGGTTTCAAAGTTTGAAGAGCACCAAATTTGACATATTTTGTAGGAGTGTTTTAAGTTTTTTTTCCCTCCAAACTTTCTGGAAAGGTTCAAGTACGAGAGTCTAGTTCAGTATCCTTTTCATGAGTGCTTCTTATGAGGATAACACTAAACCTGGGGCCAGCATCATTAAGTGGTCTCTATATAGAACTTGTCCCACCATGGATATTGCTTTCTAGAAAGGTTCAAGTATGAGTGCCTAGTAAAGTATCCTTTTCATGTTTGGGAGTGACTCTAAACCTCAGCCAGCATCATAACTTGGTCACAAAGTAGAACTTGAGCCACCATGGATATTTCACAATGCCAAAAAACTATCCGAAATGTTTCCAATGAAAAACAATTTATGGACTATCATTAGGTATTCTCTCTCATTCCATGTTTATAGTATCTCTCTCATTCCATGTTTATAGTATCCAGGGTAAAAGAAAACAAGAAAGACTTAAAACAGAGATTCCACTGTTATTTCTGATATCCTGTTTGGTATTATTCTCATTATAAGAAAGCATTCCATGTTATTCTTATCTGTGCTAATAGCTGTTGTCAAAAGATTTCATAGTTAGCAACAATTCACTTGTTAGCATCAATTATCTAAGTGGTACTGGAATTCACTTTATTATGATACATAGCTGCAATAGTCCAGTTCAGTGCAATGACATTTAAGATGGGAATTAAGAGGAAATGTATACTATAATTCAATAGATTATGGGGAACTACAGGCCATTCCAGTCATCAATATCCAATGAAATGATGACCTGACAGGTGATGATGGAGACATAGTGGGACCAACATTGGCGTCATGTCTTTCTCTCTCTACCATTGTCCATCATTTTATTGGCTGGTGATAACCCCAACATACTGTGGTGGTCCACAATCGATGCGACCAGCTTTGAGGGACTTAACATTGTGATTGGGTGGCTGTTTTGAGTTATTCAAATTCCATTTCCAATACCCTTTCAAGATGTATGAATGCTATTTCCATGCTTCGCAATATTTCAGTGCTTTTGACTGCAAAGTTTAAAGTCTAGCGACATTTTATTTTGATTGGGTTTCTAAAATAGAGTATTGTGATTTTGGTATCTTTTTTTTCCCTTAATTATGGTATTGCAATTTGATGTTCTTAAATCACAAAAGCAACCTGCTAATCTGATTATGGATAGGTATGCAATGCTTTCAAATTTTTTGCTAGGCTTTGTTAAGTTGCTTTAAGAGTCATCTAATTTAAGTCCATCGGATGATAGCACACATAACATAAAGAGGAAACACATGAGAGTCTCTCTCGAGCAAGATGCCATGATAAAGGAAAAGGAGGAATCTACATATAGAAATGGAATAGTTGTAATGCTTAGAAAACTACAACACATAACACATACACTATGAGAGAACTTACAGAACTGGAGAAATAAGTGAGCTTGATGACCCATCAAGAGCCAAATTTTTTCCACTATCCACTGAAACATCATCCTGCAGCCTTTCAGACTTTGACAAGTCTAGAAACCCCTTACTTCTTTCCCTAGCTGCATCCCTTTTTATTTCTTCCACAGTTTTCCCTGCCTGAAACTATAGAACACAATGTACCACATTAAGTAAATAGCAATAAAATAGGGGAAGAATGGCCTTTGAGTTCATTCCAGGCCTATGGGGCTGGCTACCGGACATGAGTATGGATTGAGGATTGAGAGTTCAACCTACCTAGTGATACACGAAATTCACAAATCTAAGGGGGGAGGGGGGAAGACAAGTGCTTGAGGAAGCAAGTAATTATAGTGAGCATAATGATTTCAAATAACTTCTGTGAGAAATTAATTCATATGAAAGGAAAGAACACAAATAACAACTTTGAAAGAACAACACAACTTCTTGTGCTTGAGCATTCCTAATGACATCTATAGGAACTACAAGTCCTGAGGAAGTTTTCACTATAGAACTTCGTTTTTTCTATTTTTCATTTTTCCCATGCTTCAATAAAAAAAGAAGGCAACCCATGCCTAATGTACCTATTTTGTAGCAACCCACCATAAACTTTAGATCAGATCTCTGAACTATTTTGCAGAATAATATATTATAAAAACCATTCACCATCCAAATTGGGCACCGAGTAGTTACGTGGCTATTCATGTGAAGATAATAATTTGTCTTCCATCAATGGTTTCCACATAAGCAATAGGTTACGAAAGTTTTTAATATTTTATTATGTTCCATACTAAGAAATGGGCTTTTCCAACACATAAAACTGTTGTAATTAAAATTTTGAACAACTTTAAAGTTGTAGGTGAAAACCCAGTATGCCTAATCAGCCCCACCACAACTTTAGGTACGTGGGTGGAATTTGGTTGTCTAAGACTTACCAAAATTGACAGAATGCAACCTTAAAACTTTTGAAATCTGGCATAAATTTTGTTATCATATGTGAAAGACAAGACAATTTTATGCATTTGCAACCTTTCATTTTGGAGTATAAGAATAATTTCCGACTATAAGAATCAAAATCATGATATATGGGCTTTACCCTTCAAATTTTAGTAAGAATTTCGATTCATCATCATCATCATCGTCATCATCACAGCCTTTTCCCAATTAATTGGAGTTGGCTACAGGAATCCTAGTCCGTCATTCTACTCTATTAAAGGTCATACCCTTAGTGAGGCCAAAAGTCCCTATGTTTTTTCGGACTACTTCCAACTATGTCCTTTTGGGCCTACCCCTTGTCCTTTTCAATCCTTCCACTTGAACTAACTCACACCTCCTAACAGGTATTGTAATGGGTTAGTGCCATACATGGCCAGCCCATCTAAGTCTACTCTCTCTCATCTTATTGCCTATGGGTGCCACCCCTAAATTTTTCCGAATAGATTCATTTCAAACTCTATCCCTTCGTGTCTTGTCACTCATCCATCTCAACATCCTCATCTCTGCTACACTCATTCTATGGGTATATTGTTTTTTGTTCGCCCAACATTTCTCCCTATAGAGCAAAGCTTAAGAAACTTAAGAATGAGTACAATAATTTTTTGATAAATCTGTAAAGACGTTGTAGATAAAAAAAAATTGTCGATATTGTGGATTTCTTGCTGAGGAGATGTACATCTTTGCAAGGAGGCAATGACCCTCCAAAACTGCAATTACCTCCTTTTAAGGAAAATTCAGAAGGAATCACAAGTTATCGTGATTCCTAGTCAATTATGGCTACTATATGTATATGTGTGTGTGTGTGTGTGTGTGTTTGAGTGAGTGAGTGGAGGGGGGGGGGGGAACGAATTAGGGGAGATGTCATTAACATCCACTATGTATGGATGTTACATATATCCTTCACTGTAAAATCTGCCTTTAGTTACCACACATATTATGTAAATAACTTTAAGGTTGAATGATATTACCATTTAAAAAGTAAACGGCAACATGCATGGATGATATACTTTTTACATGCTGACATCATCCTCAGTGGGACACTAAGGGCCATTTGGACAACCCAATAACTTTGGAGGGAGCTATTCAGAAATACGTAAAAATCAAATTTTCCTTTTTTCTATTTTTTGTTTACAGACTTGGGGGGAAGGGGGGGGGGGGTGTTTTGGCATGATTTTGTTAATAAGCAAGTTTACAAAAAGGGCTAACCCATGAATAATGGAGCAGGCTAAGCTGCACCTTTTTTACTCCTAAATGGGTGGACGGAAAAATGGTGCTATTACATTTTAAATGGTCCATAAAATGGGGTCTAATTGTGCATCATACATACATTTAGTAGTTTTATTTTCTTCAGTATTCTTCTAAATTTCCAAAACTACCATTACCCAATATGTAGTTTGCAAGTAACAGAATGGGAAATCTTCTCCTAGAGAATATAGTGAAGGACAATGAGGTTCACCATATACAGTATGTGTTGTGTGATCCTCAATCCTCCCAAGGCCTTTTTCTATGGCTCTCAATCCCTAGGGCCCGCACACACACATAGACAGAAACAAACAAAATTGAGATACACATTTTAATTTATTGGGTTTATTCTTTTCAACCTGCAAGTTCTAGCATAAGAGATCATACAAACTAATGAAATAGAACGACAACGTAAACACGTTAGTGCCGGTAAAAGGAAGTTTGATTTGGTCTTTTCAAATCCAAGCTCACAAGTTTAGAATGCTTGCCATCTTCTCCGCGATAATAGGAAACATGCCTTTGCCTTTCACAATAACTAAAAGTAAAATGAAAATTTGTAATGCATAATCTACTCTAATAGATACAGTGGCATTTGCCAAATAAAAAGCCATAGAGAATGGTAGTTAAACATCAGCAGCAATCCTACACCAAGAAACTCACCCCAAATTCATAACCACTAAAAGTACACTGTTGGAGTAATGATCAATGATATGACTAACTTTTAGATCAATACCTTGCGGTAGGGCCATCTCAGGACACCATTTTCACGGCATATCTTCTTTAAAACACTGGTACAGACACCTGCATAAAAAATTTCCTCAAATCCATTAAAATTTAGTAAACAATGAGTATCTTACTTACCAGATAAATAAACATATGTGCAATGATAACTGTATCAAAATTATATGTTTTTAATGCATTTGATATTGCATATATTTGTGGCATGATCAAATAAGTACATAATGTTGTGATAAAGTTCTTTCATGCCACTTGAGCCAAGAGAGACAAAAGCACACAGAAAGATTTTGCTATTTGAAAGAAATTTCTAGTGTAGTTGTTCATGGGAGAGATAGATGATCAACATTCAAAGTAGGTAGCTATTGCAACTTGCAATAGTGAAGAGCGCAACTTCTTTCAGATGGATGTAAAGAATGCATTTCTTCATGGGGACCCAATTGGAAAGATACATATGCATCCTCGACCGGAGATGGCAATGGAAGATAAAGTACACGTGTCTTTGCATGGCTGTTCATGGTCCCGAGCAAGCACTCCAGGCATGGTTTCTAAAAAATTTTAAGACCATATGTAGTGGTTTCAGGAAGAGTGAAAATGATCGCTCCATGTTTATTCAATAAAAGGAACTTAATATTATTTTTTTCTACTAGTATTTTTGAACAATATAAATCAAATGTGATAATTTAGAGGACGTTTGTAATATGAAATTTCAGATGAATTTGAAGTTCAAAATTTGACTACTCCAGAATGAGGTTAAACATCTCCATCACATCCAGCCTTGCTTCAGTTATATGCAGCTATTGACTCAGATGGATGCACAGATACAATAAGATCTACAACCCATTGTTACGCATAAACTTTCATTTTCTTTCAAAATAAATTAGATAACACAAAAACTACCTCCTTTTATCCTTTTATTGCCGTCCATTAACTTGCTTTAGGATATAAAGGTTTACCTCACCCTTGCCAGGTGTACTGATTCCGACAATAGGCAGGTAACCATTTCAGGTATTTCCCCTTAACATCATTAGAAATATATTAGAAGTAAAAGTATATTATTATAGCATTTGTCTTTCAAACAGCTTCTTCAATTTGACAGACTCGAGAGGAGGAACAACAAACCTCAACCATCCGTTGACGACAATGGGGATGGTTGAGGAGCTGATAATCTGTATGCTATCATAGTACCCATAACCAAATCAGAAACACATTCTAACTAAATCATAAATACTTCACAACGTAATTAGAAATGTATCCTCACTTTATTAGAAACTTGTCACATCCTACAATAGAAATGTGGTGCCACACCCGGAACAAGATAGAGAGAAAGAGAGAGAGAGGATCCCTTGCAATGCATTCATATATGTGGAGGGAAGAGTGAGAGGTAGAGATAACCACTCCATTTTCACTGTTTTTTCCATTTCCTTTAGAATCGCCAAGTGCGTGCTCATATGAACACAGAAAAAGATAGGGGACGTCTTGAGCGATTCTTGTAATGTCCATTTATTCTTTTCTGCTACTCCCCCACGAGTTCATAAACTCTAGTTGATAACTTATCGAGAAAGAAATAATTCATATTTGATGGTTCAAACATATGAAGCCAGAACAGTAACCCAAGGCTGCAAGAAACAGCACAAATTAGATTGTGACAGGATCATTGCTCCCAGGGACAAGATGATGACGTCACACGATGCACACAAATTGTCTCCAAAGTAGTTACTGCGACAGTTTGGTGATAAATGTGTATCCTCAAGGTGATTTGTAGAAGGAGGATTATCAAGTTCTACACAGGAATTATCTATTGGTTCCATTTTAACGCTTTTAGGCCATTCTATCTTGACTGCTCAAAACCTCTTTATGGTCACAAAAAGCTTTCTGAGCATGGTTTCAGAACTTTCATAGGGTACAACCAATCCCAGCAAGGTCAAATTATTCACCTTTGCTAATTTATGCCAAATTCAAAACAAAAACAACAAGAAAAAGGAATAAAAATTCAGAAAAGGGTAATTTATGCCAAATTCAAAAACAAAAACAGAAAAAAATAAATGTACTCAACTCCATCTTGCAGTGATTCATCAACCCACAATGAAAAAACCCACCAAACTCTAAAACCCATTCTTTAATCCCAGCAAATGAGTCAGTAGTGAAGGGTAAAATGGCATATGTAGAGAGAGGAATGTTAGGAGAAAGAGGAGGCAAATATAGAGAATTAGAGACACATATAGCGATAAACCACCAGAAAAAAACCACAGAAATCCCCAGCTCCAATACTCAATCTGACAAACACCCCCGAATTTGCAGATTCATGTACTCACAGTGTATAGATAGACAGAGAAAGAGTGGGAAAGAGAGAGAAGAGTTCTAGGGTTCCATCCATTCTTCCCTCAAAACCCAGTCCCACCCAAGAACACCACAAAGAAATTCATGAAAACCACAACCACCAGACAAGTTGAAGAGAGAGAAAGAGAAGTTGAAGAGAGATAAATCTTTCTTACCGAGAAGAGAGGCGGCCTCAGCAATGGGTAGAGAGAAGAACCTCGCGACATCATCAAAAGTGAGAGATCCACCTGGTAGTCCATTGTTATGACCCATCCACCAAAAATTTGAATCTTTGAAACGATTTAGCCGTTCAATCGTAGCCGTTGCCCATGGAAACCAGTCTAAAAGGGCGGGGATTTGTTAACGAATTGATGTGAGTGAAAAAAACCAGGAGAGAGAGAGATAGAGAAAGTGAGAGCCTTCGGTTGTTTCTCTCTCTAAAAAACCACTGGTTGTTTGCATAGGGTGAAAAGGGTAATAAGTCCCTCTTTTCTTCATAGATTAGGGATTGGGTATGAATAAATGACCGAAATGCCTTTGGATACTAGGGAAATATCTGAATTGGTGCTAGTTTGGAAAAGCCATTGTGGTCATGAGGTTGATTACCTTCTATTTTTATGGGTTGGCACAATGTTCCCAAAAACCGGACCGGCTAGGTGAACTGACCTTCTAGAAATTCGACCAGGATTGATGAATCATATTGATTCTGCGGCATGGTAATCACTTCAAAAAATTTTAAAAAAATAAGAAGATAAAAAATTAATAGAAATTTAATGAGTAGGAACCGGGTGATTCGATTGGTCCCAATTACCCGATTCCCAAACAGACTCACCCCATTTTTTTACAAAAGGCGAGCTCGCCCAATTATGATCGATTGTACGAACCAATTCTTGATCCAGACCTGATTCTCGATCCAGACCGTTGTATTTTAAACACTAGGTAGGATAGTGGTGGACAATGAGTGCCATGATCGATGTTAGACATCTTTTCTTTTTGTTAAAATTTACCTATAAAAGTCTTTATCATTGTCTAAAATCTGATGGCTTATAACTTTCACAAACGTGTTGTATCTGAAAGGTAAAAAGTTAATATCCAATGCACATGTAGCTCAAGCTCGTTGTGCCCTTATAAACATCCTCGTGACTATATGCAAAGATGCATACTTTGCTTTATTTTATGGAAGAAAAAGTTTCCATAAGGTTGAGGCTCTAAATAATCAAATTTAAGTGTACTTAAAAAATTCACTAGAAGAATTTGTATGTTGTAAAATCCTCAAATCCGATCATTTGGATTTTGAGATATATGGACACAAAAAAATTAGACTTCAGGTCTTAGTACATCTTGTAATGCATTATCTAGACCATTGATTTTTAAGATTTTAAAATGTTTATAGATGAGTTTAATGTACACTATTTTTTTATCCTTTAATTTTATAATTAGAGATAAAACAAAAATTTTAGGTCATCATAAAGATTTATGGTATTGAAACGACATTTTTTTACACTATTTGAAGGTGTGTCTTAATTTGATTGTTTGGAGGATTAGCCTTATACAAACAACACCCTTATCTCCCTTGGATTTTCAATGGAATTGTTGGAAAAGTAAGAGACTATTCAAATAACTTAAATTAAACACAAAAAAAATCAGAGTATAAGGAAATGGAGTCCAAGAGCATCACCATGTTAGGATGGAAATTTGTTGGGCCGTATGAGATATGGAAGTAGATTGTTGGAATGAAAGCTTAAAAAAATAAAATTGGTTTGATAGGGCTGCAGCCCTATCAAAATAAGTAAAACCTCATCTTATAACTCATCAAAAATTATAATTCAAGCATTATAAAATCTTTACATCTAACATCTTGGCATGAATATTGTGGTTGTGAAGCTCTAAAAACAATGTATATTGTTTATCTAGACTATCCATTTTGCCCTAAAAATAAGTTCATGGATCCGCAATATTTGTGCCATGTTTTAAGTTTTCGAATTTCATTGTTAACCTTAAAAATTGATTTTAGAGCCACCATGGAGATTTTTGTTGCCAAAAATGCTTTTCGGACAAGGATTTGAGGTGAGACTTTATTTTATTTTCACAAAACCTAAGCCTTATAAAACACTCGTCTTTAAATAAAAATAAAAATAAAAATAAAAGACAGAAGAATAATGAAATAAATAATAAAAACAGGAAAAAGCAGACTGCCGGAATATATCATTATTTGCCCTATTGTTTGTCACAGGGCTTGGAACGAAATTTATGCTAATATCTATCTACGTTCTAATTAATATAGAAATCCCCCGGTAAGAGGTTGATTTTATATTCATAATTTTATACCCATTTTTTTAATATTTTTTGCCAAAATTATCCCTACTCTGGGCTTCGAGGAACTAAAACTAAACATTTTCCTACTCGTAATCTTAGTAAGAGACCTTAAAAGTATGAGGTTGTTTTAAATGTCGACTTTGGACCTTCAGTGTTTGAATTTGTTTTAAATATCGACTTTGGACTTTTAAAGTCTCAAGTTGTTCCAAACATCAATTTTGTATTTTCAATGTCTGAAGTTGATATTTCATAAAAATAAAATTAACAAAAGTTTCATACATCAATTTTGTAACTTGAAAGCTATCTGAGTATTTCAATTAAAATGCTATTGATCTCAACCTTCCAATCTTGATTGAACGTTTGAGAGCATACATGAGTATTTTCACTTTTATTTTATATACAATGAATCAACTGAATATTTGGGAGTCTACACATCTCAACATTAAAAACTTGCAAGGCAATATATATAAAATATTTATGAAAAATAAAATTACAGAATACCCATGAAGGTATTTTACTCATTTTATGTTGTTTGAATAAATAAAGATCTGTCCTAACATTTCAAAATGAGTCCAAAAATTGAGAAATCCGCATTTCTATTTTTTTCAAGAATTTTACTCTCTATAAGGTGGAAGACCCAATTTATCATTTTTGAGAAATGTAAGGATTTTCTTTCATTGTGGCATTCCTAGTTGCCAAACTAAAAACTCTCTAGAAAGTTCGACTTCCATCATCGAAATTTTTAGTTGCCAAACACCCAAGACAGGACTCACAAACATGGAGATTAAGATAGGGTTGTCAAATGGTTGGTCGACTAGACTCGGGTCCGGTTCGAGCCAGGTCTGAATAGTAACTAATAAGGCATGATCAGGGTGAACTAGATCAATTATTTTCTATGTAGAGACTTATGGTTTATAATATGAAAATATAAAATATGCATTTTACAAAAAAAAAAATATTTTGACCTGGAGTCAACCTGATGGCTCAAGTTCAGGTCCAGGTCGGGCTATCAAGTCTGTGTCTAACCTTGGACTTGTCGGAAGGCATGATCCAGTTATGACCAAGAGCGTCCCTGTTTACACACAAGCCATGCATCACACTTCAAAATCAGATAAGAGGTTACAATGAGAGAGAGAGAACCAACAAGCCAACGAAATACTCACAAAAGATGAAGTATTTATGGGTGTGGTTTGCGACCTTAAACAATCAAAATTAAGGTGCACGCCCAAACCTTGTACTGAGATGTAATTTTTCTGGCGAAAAGTTCTAGGACAGTATGAGAATCTATTTTATCTTTAATTATAAAATTTTAAACTCTAAACAAAGTTCAAATCAATCGCATCTATAAATGTATGAATTTATAGATGAAAATCTTGAAAATAGACGGTCCAGATAATGTGTTACAAGTTGTAATAATTTTTAGACTTTTTTATTATTATTATTTTTTTATTTGTTTTATATTTATATATCTCGATGTCGAGATGATCAATTAAAGGGTTTTCCAACTTTACAATAACCTTTTACGATAGATTATTTAGGTGTACCTTAATTCTACATTTTAAGATTGTAACCTTGCATAATTCTTTTTTTTTTTTTTTTTTACTTATTTGCAATTATTCTAATTCACGACCATGTATCTTTTGATTGGTATTTTGAAATTAAAGCAAAATGACATTGGTAAATTGTGAAATAATATATTTTGTATGGCTATTTTGATAAATTGTTCTAATAGAGGTTACGACAGTCACAACCCGATCAGCATCTAAGGAATGACCACTCTCCCTCAAGAAACCTGGTTCGATAACACTGAGATTTGGTGCGATAACACCGAACCCCATGTCCAAATCATAGCTCGCCATTGGGGGTAAAGGCCCGGCCATACATGGGCTTGGTTCGGATCCTTTCATAGGGCCCATTAGGCTGGGAAGGGTCTCCGTTAGGGGCTGTTAGCATAAGGGGCCAGGTCCGAGCCTTGGTATTAAGATCTGATGGCCCTAATTACATGAAGTTTTAGTTTAACACCGTGCAAATGGCCCGGGCCTGCTTGACTAGCCTTGAAGGCCTGGTAGAGGCTAGGATATCAAGGTGCGGGCGAGGCCAAGCCCGAGTTCAAAGTCTTAATAGGCCCACCGCGCAAAGATCGCCTGAGCCTGACCAACTTACACCTCACTGGGTTCTATGCAGAAATCATTGAGAATGAAAAAGGTATTTGCTCCAAATGTTTTTATTACCCTTGTTGGGGATAAACACCTAGCCAGACATGCGTTTGCTGCTTCGGGCCTTTCCATGGGGGCCATTAGGCGGGGGAAGTGTCCCCATTAAAGGGCTGTTAGCATAAGGGCCAGGTCCTAGCCTTGGTATAAAGATCCGATGTCCCCAATACATGAACAGTTTAACATCATGTAAATGGCCCGGCCTGGGTGCCTAGCCATGAAGGTCTAAGCCGAGGCCAGGATATCCACATGCGGGTGAGGCCAAGCCCATGGGATTATGGGCCCGGCCCAAGACCACCTAAGCTCGGCCCGAGCCTGACTAACTTACTCCTCACTGGGTTCTATTAGAAAAAATATATAGTCGAGTTCTTGGTGAGAGCACAAAATTCAGTGAGAAATTTTTAGTGGAGGAAGTTGCGAATAGTGTAATTTTCCTAATTTAAAATTTCATTATCATAAAAGACTAAGGTCATCTCAGATATTTAAGACAAAGTTTACTGCGTTTAAAGCTATGATTACGGGTGAAAGTGACCGACTTTCACTCTTTTACACGGTTTTGAATGCGCTCTGGATGGTTTGGGTATTTAAAGAGAAGATATGAACAATTTGAGTCATTTATGCGTCTACACTCTCCTCATTTCTTTATTCGGCGCTCTCTTTGAAATTTGAATCCACAGTTAGGTCCATTCCCACCATTGGATTCGGAATCCAACGGAAGAACGGGCCCATTTCCTGGCCGTTATCAGTGCCCCTTTTTCAAAACCTTGTCTCTTCCCCCAAGCAAACATACACACACACTCTCTCTCCCTCTAAGACACTGACGCTGAGTAATTCTTTCTCTAAAACACTGAGTAATTCTCTCTCTCTCTCTCTCTAAAAGACTAACTCTCTCTCCAACGGCCCATCGAACACCAAGATAGGCTTTCTCTCTCTTCTCTCTCTCATCAAATAGCAAATTATACTCTCTTTTCTCAGATACCAAATACACAGTAGCAGTCTCTCTCTTTCTAAACAAATGCTCTGGTGATGTGATGTGCCTTTGGGTTATGATCAAGATTTCTTTTTTACGATCAAAATTTCTTTTTGGGGTGAGATTCGTCCCTAATTCATCTGATTCACTAGAGTTTCTTGAAACCTTAGTGATCAGATTGATCAGAGTCAGGGTTTCCGCTCACCCAGAAAAGGAACTTAGGGTTTTGGATTCATCAGCCAGAACCTAAAGATTGGTTTGTTCCAAATTAGGGTTTTGTGAAACTCAATGATCCATGATTTGCCCAAATTAGGGTTTCTGAAATTCAAGGATCCATGATTTGCCCTTCATTCTAGGGTTTCTGGGCCTTGAATTTGGAGGGAAGGATGCAGGATATCTTTGGTTCAGTTCGTCGATCTCTAGTTTTCCGAAGCTCTGATGTTGACGAAGGGGGCTTGATGCGAGGGATTGGAGCTTGTCTTAGGAAATCGAGAATTGGGTTTCTCCCTAAAGCTCATAGTAATGTACCTATGATCAGATGGAGAAAGGGCGAGCTTATAGGTTGTGGAGCCTATGGCCGAGTTTATATGGGAATGAACCTTGATTCTGGAGAGCTCTTGGCTGTTAAGCAGGTGAGTTTTTCCATTATTTTCTTTTTGCAAAGATTGATTGTTTTGTTGTTGGTAAGTTCTCAGAGATTGTTTGTGCTTCTTCTTTTTCTTTTTGAAAAAAGTTTAGTTTTTTATTGGACGCAGGTGAATTTCTCTGAATTTTGATAAATTTTCAAAGATCAATTGTTTTATATATTTTTGGATTGGTAAGTTCTCAGAGATTGGTTATTGATTGTTCTCTTAATTCAGGTTTTGATTGCCGCAAATGGTGGGTCGAAAGAGAGAGCTCAAGTAAGTATCAGATTTCAACATTCTCAGACCGCATTTTATATGTTTTTATTTCCTGTTGAAAATTTAGTCATTTTCAGTGTAGACTGCATATTATATGTTCTTATTTCCTGTTGAAAATTTAGTCAATTTCAGTGTTTTCTTGGTTGGATTGGGGAATGGGGATATAGTCTGAAACTCTTAATTCATTGATGACTATGTGTCAATTCAATTACATCATATGAATATGGAAGTCTGATTCTTTACAGTTCTATTTGAAATCAACATTGAGGAATCTTTAATTTGATAGGAGCTTAGCCTTCCTTCTTTATTTTATTCTATCCCCCCAATCAATAAATGGATAAAAATGAAATGTATCCAAGAATAAAACGTTTTCATATGAAATATATCTAGCTTAGTCTCTTCACTTCCATAAATTATCAAATCACCCACAGGCTTATGCCTTGTCAACCAGTCATAGATGTTATGTCAATTGTACCTGGTGCTCGTTGTCCTCCCAGCCTTGTTTGGCAAGTTTAAGTTTCACAAAAGGTATATATTATGAGTTACTCAATTAATAAAAAAAATACAATTTGCAGTGCCTCTGTTTTCTTTGATGCATTATGAATTTGTTGCCTTGTTGGTGTTCATAAGAGTACTGTGAATGTTCTCTCTCTCTCTCTCTCTCTCTCAAAATTTTGAAATGTGAATTTGTCTTGATGTTGGTAAAATTTCACATAGGCTCATATCCGAGAGCTTGAGGAAGAGGTCAAATTGCTTCGAAATCTCTCTCATCAGAATATAGTGGTGAGTTCTATGTTTCCATGAATTTTCAATGCCCTAGAGCTGACGGTTATTGATTTCCCATCTGATTTCTCTTACTATTTGATAGCGTTATCTTGGAACGGATAGAGAGGAGGAAGCACTGAATATTCTTTTGGAGTTTGTTCCTGGAGGATCTATATCTTCACTTTTGGGGAAACTTGGTTCTTTCCCTGAAACTGTAAGTTGGCACCCTGCATAAAGCTGCTATTTCTTTGTGGAAACTTGGTGAATTTGATTGCCAATGTGAACATATTTTTTTGCAGGTTATCAGAAAATACACAAAGCAGCTGTTACAGGGACTGGAATATCTCCACAAAAATGGGATAATTCACAGAGATATAAAGGTTGGAAGTGCTTCTTGTGCTGATAATCATGCAATGGAGGGTACTTACCATTAGCTTTTCTAAGGCATTTTTCTTAACGGGTGTTTCGCATTTCAGGGTGCAAACATCCTTGTAGATAATAAGGGATGCATCAAGTTGGCTGATTTTGGTGCATCTAAAAAAGTGGTGGAATTGGTAATCCTTTTTCTTCTCATTAGATGACTACTGGCTTTGCTTCAATTTTTATTCAAATATCATGTGTACTAGGAGCTTATTGAGACTTATTGATTGAAGGCAACTGTGTCGGGTGCGAAATCAATGAAGGGTACTCCATATTGGATGGCACCAGAAGTAATATGTCAGACAGGGCATAGTTTGTAAGATACTTTTAACCAAACTGCATTTCTTCAGATTGATTTGTTACAATGAAAATTTTACCTTTATTTAGGAGTTTGTAATGCTACATTGTTCTTGGATGTATCTCTTTTTGTATATTTTTATCTCTTTTATACAGTATAGTGTTCTACCATTTTTTGCCATTCTGTAAAAGTGACAGTGTTTTACTATTACCAATGAGTTAGTTATCATTTGTTTTGCAATTGAATTATGTTGACTTATTAATCACATAAATGATATTGGTGCCTGTAATCTTGGTGGATTCCTTACTTTTTCCTCTTATTGGTTGTTCTTCTAAATTCTCTTTGTGAAGTCAGAAAAATGTCATGGTTTCAATTCTATAAATACAAAGGTGTTGCTCTTTGGTTGTAAAGCATATTTGTTTAGCTTATTATGTATTTTTCCATCTCACAATTTATGCCTTAGCATTTCTAATTACTGATGATGAGAAATGCCCTGGCATTGTATCCCTGTGCAACGGCCAGTTTGGCTAGTTATGAGATTTGAGAGGAATTAAGATTTTGAAGGGCTATGTGAGGCATATTATGTTGTTAATACCATAGCAATGTATTTAACTTTATCCTTCAATGTTTGAGATTTGATATGCCTCTTCACAAACATGCATTTAGAGGGTCAGAAGTTGATCACATTCCGATTATCATTATAGAAATAACTTTATATGAGGAATCTATGGCTTGCATCGCAGTTATGGTAGATGTTGGCTAAGTGTGGAAGGTCCATAGGAGTAACTATTTCATTTATATTTGATACTACGATTTCTTCTTTCTAGTAGTATGATCACAACCTAAATGAAACAGGCCACTTTGACTGAGTCTGATTATTTTATACAGTTCTGCTGACATATGGAGCGTTGGATGTACTGTGATTGAGATGGCGACTGGGAAACCTCCATGGAGCCAGCAGTATCAAGAGGCATGTTCTGTGGATTTCCTCATATTTCTATCAGTACAAATTGGAATAGATTGTTGTATTATGGAAGAATGCGTTGTGTTAAAATAGAATTTCATTCACATTTGTGAAAAATTGTTTTTTCAGATAGTCAATTTAATACTCTTAGATAACCTGTAGGTTGCTGCTTTATTCATTATTGGTTCTACAAAGTCGCATCCACCCATTCCAGAACATCTCTCTGAGGAGGCAAAGGATTTTTTGTTGAAATGTCTACAAGAGTAAGTGCATGTGCTTTATACGTACTTAACATAAATTAGCATTAAATTTTTTGCTCGGTGGATTGGTGCATATGTATGTTGGACATGGATTTATGGAAATGCAGACCCATGTTCTACAAAAAACAAATTGTGTGCACCTTTTGTACTTAGTTTAATGATTACCTCTTCATAAAAGGAAAGCTTTCTAACACACTTGCCCCCATCAGTTGACTTTATGGCATAAAAACTACGATAATAAAACTGCAAGAGATTTACTTACAGATATCTATCTGCTTAACGAATTCTTCCTCTCGTGAAACTTAAATGACAAATGTGGGTTATAACTAGCTGCAGAAAGTCCTGGTAACTGCAAGTATTATGATCGTTAGAATGCATAACAGCATAAGCACCTAATTATTTTGCATATGAGATTGTAGCATTTGGACAAAGATTATAGTTTCACGAATACTAAAAGGTTCATATCACAGGCACCTCATGACTTGCTGACACTGTGCTAGTTGGCAGTGACCCACCTCTTGCATATAGCTTTCTCGAAATAAGATGCAGAGAAATAAACAAACAATAAAGTATGAAAATTGTAATTTTCTTTAAGGAAAAATAAAAGGATAGGAAAATATGATTTTCTTATGGGATATGATTTTCTTATTGGGGTTTGTAGTTGAATTTTAGAACCTGCAGAACGTAAAATGAGAAAACAGATTTAAGCCTTTTACACAGTCTCAGACATTGTGATGAAGCTCATTGAACAATATAAAAAAACTAGCTGTTTTTTTCCCCCTTAAATGTTTTTTTTGTGTGCAAATTATAGCTACTTAAAATGGTTAGTAGGATACTGCATGTGTTTTTTTTTTTTGGATGAAGGCATGCTCCTTGCATGTGCACTTGTAGGATTGTTTGCTCATGCTCTTTTCTTTTTTGGGGGTGAGTTGGCAGTGTTTGTTCATAGCTTCTTTTGGAAACTTGGCAGCATTTTATATTGTTTAACTATTGTTGCATGGACATGGGTATGTGTATCGGTGATTGACATGGGGACAAGGTCTGGGATATTTCATTCCAAGAGGATTCTTCAACATGGCTATATCATAGAGAGAACTAAATCCAACATTGTTTTGCTCAAACTTCATCTCATGATGAGTAACAAATATGATCAGTTACACATAAATGACTGAATCTGTAGATATTTTCAAAAGTTCCATAGACATTTTCAAAGTTCATGGGCCTATTCAAGACAAAAAACTAGATCAAGTCTCCAAAGTGATGTAATAAATGGTTAATAAACAAGAAGAAGAATCCAGAAGATTGTGTTGGTACTAGGTATACATGTCGATATCTGTTAGACATAGGTACGGCGCCCAGAGAGAACAATCCATGTGCCTTAATTTTGAACTAATTGAATCAAAATTCTTATTCTGTTATTGCTAGCCATTGCTTTGGTCCCTAGCTCCTCACATCTGGCTTTTGGATTGATTAGCAGGAAGGCAATTTATAATTGCCCACAATAGGGCATTTTGATCAAATAGGTCCTTCATGATAATATGACACTTGTAATTATGTATTTATGTTTATGATTTGTAGTTACATTTAATCATGACTCATGTCTCTTGATGCTTTTTTATTTCACATTTATCCGTTTGAGAATTTTCTTAACCAGCTGTTATGTTTCTGAATACTTTGTTTGTAGGAAGAATATAATCTGATCAAATGTGGTATTCAATACTCCGAAGTGGCGTCCATTGTCCATTCTTGATGGTGGACAGTGGAAATCTACTTTACCTTGGTGACCACTGGACATGCTATGGTTAATCTTCATATCTGTAGTCAAGAATGGATAGTGGATGCCCCTTTGGGATACCATATATCATACTCCATTCAATTACATTATACTTTTTGGTACTTTTAGATTTGCCGTTCATTTCTGTTATGTCAGTGACATTCAATTGGCTGCAGGGAACCAAACGTGAGGCCAACTGCTTCTGAATTGCTCCAGGTTTTTTTGAAACTAGAATCAGTCTAAAAAGTTCCGTTTTTTATTCATAGCAAATAAATCAGTTCTTTTAAAACCTAGAACTGTGGTTTTCTATTATTGATTGTTGATTTCAAATTTTTGTGTTTCATGCAGCATCCATTTGTAATTGGTGAATGTGAGGATCCCCTCCCATCTCGGACATCAGTTATGGTATGCTCAAACTTTTCTTTAGACATCTATTTAAGCCCTCTATTATAGATCTTTAGTATGAAAATAAAAAAGGGAAAACAATGAGTTCAGCACTTCAGCTTTTCATCCTTTGATTAATGTGATCCTTTTATTAGGAGCAATCTGTGAATTTGTTGAGGCAGTCTGGGATGTACCTGAAGAATTCGTAAGTGTTGGGCTTCTCTTAGACAGTGGAATACAAATAAAATTGATGGGTATTACTTGAGATTTCCATCCTGTCCTGAATATTATCTTGTCTCAATATAAGGCCTCTCTCTCTCTCTATATGTCTCTGTAGGTTTAACATGATGAGTAGGCCTAGTGCAATGGGAAGCTGGCAGGATGTTCCGAACCTTGGAAGTGTAAGGGCCTCTGCTATATATCCAAATAAAGATTCGAGAATGGGATCAATTTGGGAATCTGGTACCAGTGGGGATCTATGCCGGATTGATGACAACGATGAGGATGATCTAGTGAGGCTGGATTTTTCTCCAGATAAAAATGAGTCTACAATGGTAAGACCGTATAGTCTACCTTTAGGAAGGCATACCATTCTATGTATTGCATTCATGTTTCTGTTATAAGATTTCTAGTTGAATTGTGTTTTTGTTGAAGAGAAGTATTGATGTTTCAAAGTCTTTGTGTGATTTGTTTTCTAGAGCTGTAATCCCATGTCTGAGCCCCAAGATGACTGGGAGAGTAAGTTTAATGAAAGTATGGGACAGAGACACTTGGGTTTATCCAGGACTGGTAAATCGGTGGTGGATGCAAGAACTTCAGAAGCAGTTCAGGCTGTTAAAGAGAGAAATGACATCAGATTTTCCACTACACAGGCATTGTATGAAGAAGATGATGAAGTCACAGAGTCAAAAATCAGTGCCTTCTTGGATGAGAAGGTCTCTCTCTTTCTCTCCTCCCCCCCCCCCCCTGTACACAAAAGTAAGGAGGAAAACAACCTCTCTCTCTCTCTCTCTCTGCACAACACACGAAAGCATGTGCTTTTTAGCCCTGTTTCTTTGTAGAACTGAAACATTTCGCTCTCTCTCTAAGGCTTCTTCTTAAGCTGAAACGTTTCAGTTTATCTTCGATGAGCTCTCTCTCTCTCTCTCTCACACACACACACACACATGTTTGTGCTGGCTTCTTTCTTAGCTGAAGTGCTTCATGTGCACATTTTTGTTTTTAGATAAATTTATGCGGTTTTTCATGTCATAATAGGCTCTGGAGCTGAAGAAGCTGCAGAATCCACTCTATGAAGAATATTACAACACCATTAATGCTGCCTGTTTAGGTGGTGTGGAGAATCGCTATGAAACATGCGTTACTCCTTCTAAGCTGCCCCCAAAGAGCAAGTCACCCAACAAGGTGACTAGTATCTCTC
This sequence comes from Amborella trichopoda, assembly GCF_000471905.2. The sequence goes on along the minus strand of NW_006500346.1, from coordinate 2,445,937 downwards.
CTGGGGGGATGAGCGATCGCACAAGCAACAATTCCTCTGGTATTTCTAGTAGGAGAGTTTCTTATTGTGGAAACTATCAAGCAAACAATACTAGTGCTCTGAAAGAGGTCCCCTCCCCTAAGCTTAATGAATGGAAAGGCTTTTACCATGGTGGTCAGCAAAATTCAACTGGCCCAAGGTTTGAATCAACGAATAACAGTTATTTTATGTATCTTTCCCCATTTTATTGTTTTTTTTTTGGGGGAAGTCCATTGGATTTTCCACTTATCCAAGGAAATAAAAGATGGATGGGTCTCTCTCTCTCTCTCTCTCTCTTCCCATTACTATTCCATTGTTGTCTTGGATGTTCATGCCCCCAATGAAACCATTGGTCTGTAGTTATATTTCGCATCATTTTTCTTGTCTGAAAATGGACTTTGTGCAGTGCGAGCTGTTTTGAGATGCAGCGGTTGTGGAAAGAAGAGCTGGACCAGGAGCTCGAGAGAAAACGAGGTACACGAGACTTTTAGATTTTGGTTTTATGGATCTTTGAGTTTTATATGTTTTCTCACTTTTAGGTTGTGGCATTTTTGTTTTTCAGAGGAGATGAAGAAACGACTGGCTGCCAATGGTGGGAAGTCATCCTCTTCACCAAAGGACAGAATATCAAACCGAAATAGAGATCGTTCAATGTTTGCATCTCCAGGTAGATAGATGAACCCCCTGAGAATAATCAGCAGCATGCATCTCTCTCTCTCTCTCTCTCTCTCTCACTCACGCTCATGAACGCACAGAACGACAATAAAGAGTTGTCTTCCACTATGCATGGACTGATCCAGATACCTTTAACTATGGAAAGTCTTCAAATCTCTCTCTCTCTCTCACTCTCAACTCATTTGGAAATGCTGTGGTGTTCAGGCCAGGCAGACGGATGATCCAAACAAGCAGCAGGATCATGAAAAACCTCTCTCTCTCTCCCTCTAAAGTTTTACTTCGGCCCTGCAGCAAAATGCCCCTGTTTATTTCCATCAGCTGGCATGATCAGTGGCCTAGCAAAATGCAGCATGTAGTATAATTGGCGGGTTCTGAAAATTTGTCCAAGCCATACCGCGGCTCCCTCACCAGATATAAAAGAAATGCTATTGTTATAGTATGGCCAGTTACAGTTTTGTTTGGTTGGTTTTGCAAGGAATGTTGTACGGTCCCTTTTGTTCTTTGTTATTCATATGTGGCTTTTTGGTTTGTTATCACTTGAACTGGGTTTGGTGGCTTCTTCCTCCCTGTATACTTCTGCAAATTTAGTGACTGTTGTTTTAGTTTTACCTGTTCTCCCGAGCTTAAATGTTGGAGATGCAACAGAGCTTGTTCAATTGCACAGGTTGAAGTTGTCTTTGAAAGCTTTTTCCTCTCTCTCCCTCTTCTCTTTTTCTTTTTTTTTTTTTTTGTAGAGCTTCATAATTTCGGAGAGTTGGTGGAAATGAAGCAAATTCAGGTCATAAACCCATGAGAGAGAGAGAGAGAGGTCATTATATGGAGATGTTCTTAGGAATAAATAATCAGGTGTATAAGATCCGGCATCAATATCTTTGGGTTTTGGGTTTTGCGTTTTGGGTTCTTTTTTTGGCATTAGATCAGTCATCAATATCTTCTATATGAATCTTAAAATAAAAATGAAAAAACAACACCTTGGGAAATCATTTTGAATGATTGTTTTTTATTATAACTAAAAATAAAAAACTGTAACTAATGGTCCAAATATTTTTATTTTTATTATAAAAATAAGAAGACAATTATAACTAACGGTCAAAATATTTTTAATATAATTATTATTTTTAGTTTCCATTTTGTTTTTCACAGTGATGATCTTTATGTTAAAGATCATATATTCTCAAAAAATTAATATCAATTTATATTTAAAAAATATATTTATTGCCAAGTCAGCATTTCTATATTTGCAGGCTTTGCCACATACTAACATCTCAAATTTGCCATACTAATATTAAATAATTAACTTACAAAATACCTAGACTGCCTATGCTTTGAGTCCATATCTGAAATCCTAACACCTCAAATTTGCCATATTAATATTAAATAATTAACTTACAAAATTTTGTGTTTTGATTTCTTAAAGGGCTACATTTGACTGCCTCATGGCAGCTGTTCACTGGGTCTGTTTGCAAAGAGTTTGGGTACAAAGCTTTGTCATCACTGAAATCTCTTTGTTTTTTTTATAATTTTTAAATACCTAGTTCATAACCACGACTCGTCCGAGTTGAACCGGGGGGATTCGGATTGCCAGGTACCACCCAATTCCTGTTCTTAGAGAAAGGGACAAAATAACTTTTTTAAGTTACACATTCAAGTCTAACATTAAAAAAACTCACAATAAATTTACAAACTTTTCAAGTATTTTTTTACACTGCTCTGTAACTTCAATTACAGGTAGCATCTTCTATGTAGGGGGGTTTCAAACATAACAGATAACAACACCTAATGAGAAAATATGGGATGACATTATTTACTTTGACGTAAAGTGGTCACACTCAATCTTAGCTGCTCAATGTGAAATCAAATGGTTAGGAGTGTGTTATTGATTGTGTGCAACGCTTAATAACTTTTTTTTCGAACTTTGGTACTCATTCTTAGTGTTTGGTTTGATGATTATGGATGTTTGCGACCATTTTGCATCAAAAACAAATGATATATATTTTTTCATACCTAATTATTCAAAATTTCATATCAATCTAATTATAGGAAAGTAAAAATCATAATTAAATACCATGATGAAACCATGGTTGTTTATTTTTCTTTTCACCATTAGAAGGTGCTTCTGCACTATTTCAGTATCCACATGAAACGTTATAAAAACGCTTCAATAAATATATATGTAGGTCACAATCTATTCTTTAAATTTCAAAATGAGTGGTTGTAAGAATGTCATTGACAAAATTTTTTTAAAAAAAATCTCAGAATTCGCAACTCACCTCAAACCCCCAACATGACATTGTAACTATCTAGTACTCAGTACCCGATTACTAACCTTATAAGCAAGTAAAGCATCTACATAATGTGGACACTTATAATGCAAGCACCTTCCCAATGTGCTAGATCAGAAGACAAGAAAACAGATCGGTCATGACTGTTTGTAGTGTTTTATTTTAAATTTTCCCATAGTTTAGATTAGTTTGAAATTTGGAAGCGTGCACAACCTTCAATCACACACACATCTAAAAAACAATTTGCAAAAGAGAAAAGGAATACAACTAAAATCTTCAAGGCTATTTTTTTTAATATAATTTTTATTTTTTTGAAAAAATTACGTAAATCTCTATGTTAGTTCCGTTATGACCAAAATATCGAATACTTTTAGTTATTACTAATATGTCCATTTTTTGTACTTCATAATAAATTTTTTTAAAAAGATGAAACTACCCATTTTCGGTATTTCAAAAACCGAAATCATGAAAATTTTTGTTTTTTAAAAATTAAAAATTTTAAATTTTTATTTCTTCAAGAGCAGAAATTTTTTCCCTCTCATGGAACTCGCTCTCTCTCTCCCCTTCACCGAACGTCTTTTTTTTTTGGGTAAGTTTCACCGATTGTCTTGAGAGGAATTTGGCCTGGTTTGGATATTCCCATATAGTTTTTTGGGTAAGTTTCATCCAGCCTCTTGACAGGAATTTGGCATGGTTTGGACATTCCCATATATAGCTTGAAGAGTTTGAATTGAAGAGAGATTTCATCTTGAAAGTAGGGCATCATGGGCTGGGTCATCAACACACCGAAGCTTTCCATTTTCCACAATTTTTTGCAAGTTTTTTAGGTCTTCAAAGTCTTCGCATTTTGAGCGAGTTAGGATTTACAATTTTAGAAATTTTTTTTCTAGTTTTCTTATTAAAGAGAGTTTTTGATATAAAATCAGAAATGGTGTATGTTGGAAAGAAAAAGTATTGCGGTTAAGTTTCTATATAAGTTTTCTAAGTTTTTCTAGAGAGAGAAAAGGGTGGGAGAGAGTATTGGAGAAAGCTCATGTAAAATCTTTATGTTTTAGAGAGAGAGGGGAAGAGAGGGAGAGAGAGGGAGAGAGAGAGGAAGAGAGTTTAGGTTTTCGTTTAGAGAGAGAAAAGTTTTTTGTTTTCTTCTTAGAGAAATAAATTTGATTGTTTAAAAACTGAATTTAAAAAAAATTCAGTTTTTGAACTTGATTAGTCGATAAAGAGAGAGAGGTAGCGAGGGAATATGCAGGGGATCCACAAGAGAGAAATATAAATTCGGTTATTGAAAAACCTCAAATTTGTTTCGTTTCGATTTTTGAAAAACATAAAATGGGAAGATTTTTTTTTAAGTTGTTATGAAGTCTAAAAAACGGACATATTAGTGATAATGAAAAGTAGGTAATTTGATAATAACGAAAACTAAAACATATATTTAAGTTTTTTGTTTTTTTTGGTAGTGCAAACACCTATGTGTCAATCTAATTAATAGAAAAATTTAAAATAAAAATATTATAGTAAAAAATGATCATCTTTATTTTCTACTTAAGATGTTTGATTTACTGCGGTATTAATCAGTTCAATAATCCACCGTCCCTGAGTGTGATTAACGTTCCCCAATTGAAAACAGCAGGCAATCTGAAAGCGGATATAAAGTCAATAATACCGCTCAGTTATAATAATGGACGGTGAGTATTTGGTCTGAGCACCTAATAGTGTACTCCTACGATGCACGATTTGGTTTTGCTTCCTCTATATAAACACACACCGTTGCAAAGGCTCCGTCTTTCTTCCTTGCCTGTGACTCAAGAAAAGAACTGAGTAGGTTCTCTCTCTCTCCCTTGCCTGTGACTTCTCTCTCTAAAGGCTCTCGAACTCGAACTCGAACTTAGCAGGCTCTCTCTCTCTAGATTATGCTTAGTTTAATCTCTCTCTGTTACGTTACGGAAACATGATTTTATGTAGATTAACTTATATAGTTTCATATCAAGATTATTGGGTTGATGTATTTTTCTGATTATAGCTTACCTGTTATGATTTTCATTGGGTGTTAGTTTGTGGACTTTGGGTTTTTTGGGGATAGATGGGTTTGGGTTCAACAATTATCGAATGTGGAAATTGGGTTTTCTTTGTGGAGAGAGAACGTATTCCTTTTCATTGGGGTTCCTAATTTTTAGTGTGATTTAAAGGATTTCATCGTGATTTTGTTTGAATTTTTGAAGTGGATATGAGTGTTATTTGTTCATGCTGCCAAAATTCTTTGTGCACTTTCTGTGGTAGTTGGTTACCTTGTATTTCTCCTTACTCTTGTAGAACTAGAAACTACTTGCCATGATTTCTCCCTCTCTTCTGATACCCAGTTCTCTAAATTCTGTTGTACCTCTGCAAAGCTATTTAAAGCATCAATTTTTTAGCTGAATGAGCTTCTAGATCGCTTTGGCTATCATTTTGCTTCACTACTAATATTTTTATCTTCCACATTTATGCTTTTAGTGGTTTGTTGTTTTTCAATTTTTATTGGCATTGGAAATCTTTTTCAGTTATATTCATCTGATGAGCATTAGTCTCTGTGTTTAGTTTATTTTATTTCTATTGGACACCGCTTTGAGTTTTTCTCTTATGAATTCTGGTAGTTACTATTCTTCATTTTTATTGTTTGATTCTGTTTTACTCATGTTGTGGATCTGTTATTTCTACTCTGCCTAAATAATTTTGCATGTTTCATAAGTGTAGGTTCTATTTTACTTCTCGTAATGAAATAAAGTTCCTTACTGCCCATTAGAGACAAAGAGTTGTAAGAAGTAAGAATGGAACGCCTACAGAGAATCTTCTCTGGTGCTGGAAGTATGGCACACCCGCCTCCAGATTCACCTCTCCTCGACTCTTCTGAACAGGTCTACATCTCCTCCCTTGCTCTTCTCAAGATGCTCAAACATGGTAAGATAACGTGATTTCTCTATATTTGTGATTAAGAAAGGAAAAGAAAAAGCTAGATTTTTCTTTCTTCTATATTCTGCCCAATTAATTTGGATAGATTGGTATTTTGGATATCTCATTTCCCTTCCACTTGTTTTATCATTTTGTTATCAGGAAGAGCTGGAGTTCCCATGGAAGTTATGGGCCTGATGCTTGGTGAGTTTGTGGATGAATATACCGTGCGAGTTGTGGATGTGTTTGCAATGCCCCAAAGTGGAACTGGAGTGAGTGTCGAAGCTGTTGATCATGTTTTTCAGACAAATATGCTAGATATGCTCAAGCAGACTGGAAGGTACATTTGGTTTCCTTGGTGTTTTTCCTCATCTATTTTATGCTGTTGTGGATTGGTATGTTTGGTAATTTGGCTTCCATAATTGTTTTTCTCCAACTCTTCCAACTTTTTGATTGTTGTATTTCTTGTTGTGTAAGAGTAACTTTTCTTTGTTTGGTGTACGACTATATGATTCATGTGGTCCAAGGATTGTTTATCTGTCTACTCCTTTAAATTACATCACCAACTAATTCAAAAGAAGATTCCCCTGATCACTTTGTGATTTTAACCCATTGGAGTTGCATTGCAACAAGGATGCATGTGGAGAGGCATACTACTGGATTGTTGGCTGTTGGTTGGACTGCTGACTGCTTTGTTCTGAGATTGACTCTTTTTAAGTTTATGGGATTTTAGGCCAGATGAGAAGTCATACTAGGTCAAGAATCCAAAATGGCGTTACATATGAGGCGTAAGATTTATAAAGAAAAAAATTCAATGAGAATGCCAATAGTGGAAAATTATAAGAAACTGCTAGTGCATAAGAATATATTCGTACTCAAGTATAATGTTACAAACTTCTATAGCGCTAAAATCTATGAGTTTTACATAAATAATGGAATAATGTCAAATAGCAACTTCCATCTCCTACTCTCCTTCCTCCTGGCACCTCTTGTAAGTCCATAACCCTCTTCTAATACTGGCTTCACCTCTTCCCCTCCTTTCATTCCCCTTCTCTTAGAGGAGGGGTGGTTCTCTCCTTTACTTGACCCTCCGCTCACATTTTAACATTCTCTGTGCTCTCCTCTTACCCTACGCACTGCTTAATTTCCACTCCTACCAAAGCTACTCACAAACAGAATACTGCATTTGCTTCGCACCCACCACCACATTTATTCCACTTCTATCATAAAGATATCTACCAGAAATCAATAAACCCACACTCACATACCAAGACCACTTCTAAATGGATTATCCCACCATCAAACTCACACATACTTACTGGGACCATCTCCAAAGAGATTATCCCACCTTCTCCAAACCGCTCAATCCATTTTCACAACCACAACCTAACCTCCAAGTCACATATACACAGAAACTTTGAAATCCTCCACCCCCTTTAGACTTATATCAAAAACAAATTCATCACTCGGCATTATCTTTTATGATCCAGCCGATAACCCAAACCCTAAACATGCAAGGAAGTCTTCTGGATGCAAGATCAAACACACCGAGGAACTCTTGCATGGCATGTTTCTTTTCCCAAAGAGACGACTTTAAGAACATCTGGATTTGGGCAGTTCACATCTGGAAGCAGACTAGGGTAGACTGCCATGTCCTGTCTAAAGGACAATACCTCTTCCCCTTTCCTACACAAGTGCAAGCCCTCAAAGCCACTGCTCAGAAAAACCTTTCCTTTAGGGAGAGGAAGATTGGTGCTCTCTCTTTGGGATCCTATTTTCTCCTCTACTCCTAACAAAAGTATTCTGGATCCATATCCAGGCATTCCTCTCCATGCCTGCCACACCTCCACTTTCAGGGCAATTGGAGGCAAGTACAAAGGTCTTATCAAGCTCGAAACCTCGTATGCAGAATCTTTACCTCTGGGATCAACCATCATCTTAATCCGATTCATCCACGAGGATAAGATCCCACCCATATCAATATCTCCATCGACAATTTCCTCTATCAGGTCACCATCTCCATTCTCAACAAACCTAAAAATATCAATCACAGTCGAAACTCCATTGCTCGACCATGATTCAGGCCACTCCTCACCATACTACTGAAGATAATACTTGGACCATGATGGTTCACAAACGCAATGTACAATCCAAACGCAAGAGGTAGGCTGCTGTTGTACACGTGCCAGCCTACAAAGCTATAGGATCTGCCTCCTCAGATCACCCTTACACATCCAACTCCTCTGGTACCAAAACGCAGCCTCATCCATACCTTCCAAACCTAGTCCCTATACCTGTCCCATCCCAAACCATGATTACTAACCCAAACCAAAACACCCTGATTTCTTACTTCCTACTGCCACATGCCACTTTTGTACATCTGTTTACCCCATCAGCCTTTCTCTTGACCCCGTGGCCTTGTGTGATGTGCCATATCTTCTACATCATGAAGAATCTAGTTCATTTAATGATCACCGCAATTTCCCCTGCATCACATCCCCCAAGGGCACCGCATCAGTCCCCTGCATCGAGCCCCACACTACATTGACAAACATAGTCACCTCAAAGATACTTCTCATCCACCAGAGGCCTGTGTCAGGGAGACCCTCTGTCCCTCATTCTCTTTGCTATTCTGACAGTGATCTTCAGTAGATCCATCTCTACACTTTTTCACATGGGGACTCTTGAAGGGTTTAAAATTTCCTCAGCTGGGGCACACATTTGCCATCTACAATATGCAGATGACACCCTCAATTTCCTCAACATTACTGTTTAGTAGATAAATAGCCTCTGGACCTTCCTAAGATATTTCAAAATGGCCATGGGATTGAAAGTCAACATGGCTAAATCCACATTGCGAGGAATCCATATCCATGCTCATCAGCTTCAGTTCCTAGCTAATAGGTTTGGATGTGATAGTGAGTTACTGACTCTCTCCCCACCAAAGAACTAGGGCTGCCGCTTTGCGCTGGAAACCCTAGGAAAAGCTTTGTGGGACCCAATTATTGAAACTTCTAAGAGGAAACTTGCCTCCTGGAAGGGCAGATTCTTATCCTTGGAGGGTACAATAGCCCTCATTAAATGAGTCCCTATCAAGTATACCAATCTACACCATGTCTCTTTTCATCATGCCTGCCTCCACCATTAACATCCTCAACAAACTCATGAGGAACTTCCTTTGTTAGCTGTCATATCGAAGAAAAAGATTCCACTCAATGCCTGGACAAAGTTTACTTCCCTAAATCCCATGGTGGCCTTGGGATCATGGATCTTAGGCCCACCAACAGCGCCCTTCTGCGTAAATGGTGTGGCGCTTTTGTATCAACCACAGTTCCCTTTTGCATAGTGTTCTTAGTCAATAATATGTGTATGATTTTATGGATTGGTTTCTACCTGACAATTCTAGATTGGCTGCCTCATCTGCTTCCTTCAAAAGTATATACTCTTGCAAGGATAGCTTCTTACCTTGCATCAGATCAACTCTGGCACCAAGGTCCTATTCTAGAAGCACCTTTAATTGGGGATAATACCTCAAAAAACATGTGGTCAAATCATTTCTCACTTGCTTCTAACCCTAATGCCATGATTGACAATTACTTTCAACCTAATGGCACACACCAAATCTGGGCTTCACATTTTCAGAAGAGCACTGCAAGACCATGAATTTGACTCTCTCCTTGACCTCCTCAGCCACCTAGCCACTGTTTTTCTCATTGGGATGGGAACGGACAAATTTATTTGGACCAAGCACCACTCTGGAATTTCTCTGTGGCCTCCTACTATAGATCTTTGCTTCAACAACAACCTCCTTCCCCCATTGCCCATCACAATGCCTGACTTACTAACATCACACCCACAATTCAAGCTTTCTCGTGGCTAACTATTTCATACAAAAACCTAAACATTGACCAGCTCCAAAGAAGAGGTTTTAGTTTACCCAACAGATGTCACTTGTGTGAGGCAGAGGGGGAATCTCATTTTCACCATTTTTATCAACTGTAACTGCGCTTGAGCAGTTTGGAGCAAACCCTTGGGGGATTTAACATACTACTGGGCTACTCCCCTGGATATCAATGGCCTTTTTGCTTCACACTTCTCACCTCCACTCACTAGGTCAGGGACCTTCCTGCGTGGAGCCTCTATCCAAGGGACCTTGTGGTCTAGTTGAAAGGAAAGAAATTCCCGTATTTTTGTGATATAAGGAACATGGCAATGGCTACAGCACTCAAGGGTTTCACCACCTTTGACTTCCAAAACAATTGGCTCCATATCATAGGCCCTAGTGTTGCCTAGCCTTGCGCTTGCCCCTTCACCCCCCCCCCTCACCCTCCCCTCCCCCTCCCCCTCCCCTCCCAAAAGGTAGCATTAAGGACGATATCGACAGCTGCTCTCTGGGCGGCCCTGGCCTACGTGGAGCAGGAGGCTTTTCAGAGATCACAATGGCAACTGTCTCCTTTCTTTCTCCATCCGTATGGCCGAGGATACTCCAATGGGGTGGACCCTACTGCTTTGCTTGAAGCTCTCAAGTGATTCCAACGCAACTCGTTCAACAATCTTATCGTTGAGACCAACTCTCAGAATGTCATCTCTTGGGCATCCAGATCCTCGGAACCCCCTTGGAACCCCCTTGGCATCTTCTACATATTTTTGATTATATTCACTTCTTATGTGGGCCACTACAATCTGTTTCCCAGCATACCTGGCAGGAAAGAAATCATGAAAACGCCCATCTGGCCAAATGGGGAGCCCAAAACAGTCCACTCACACTTATCTCCTGAGCCTTAGACTTTTGCGAAGAGGACACCTTCTCTCTTTTTCCTTTCTCCTTTTTCTCGTTTTTTCTTTCTCCTCTCTCCTTTCTTCTTTTTGGCCTCTTGGCCCACAACCTCGACACTATTCGCTCTCTAACTTGTTGCACAACTTTCTACGCCTATCTCTCTATCTCCCCTTAAAATCTAATGTATCCTTTGTAATCTCCCCATCTCTGTTTTTGGTTAGTAGTTTCTTTCTTTTCTTTTCTCCTCTGCGTTTCTCTCTTAGGGGCCGTTTGGGTACCTGGAAATCTATTACATGACAATAGATTACAAGGAAATATGGCATTTCCACTGTTTGGGTACACTTAATAGTAAGGAAATGGAAAGAGATTACGTGAGATTTCCCTAAAAATCAGGAAATCGATTACATGCGGTGATAGGTGAAAAATCTATTGAAAGAGTGACGAGTAATTTTGAGAAATCTTTCGCTTGTTTTTTCCTACCCTATCCCTGATTAAAAAAATCTTCTAAGCCCTCTCTCTTCAAAATAATTAGGTGATCCTTCCCTTTATAAGCTCGTCCCCTTATCTGAAGGCATCAGCTGTCGTATAAAAATAAAAATAATAAAACTAAAAATTAGTAATCAATGAGAAATTACATAACATAGTCATAATAAAAAATTTCACACAACATAATATGATCCCTCCCTTTTTAAGCTCGTCCCCTCATCTGAAGGCATCAGTGTCATATAAAAACAAAAATAATAAAATAAAAATCAGTAATCAATGATAAATTACACAACACAATCATAATAAAAAACTTCACACAACATAATCCTCATAAGAGATTACTAAAATCTCAATTGAAATAACATAGCTCTTTAGTCTCCTCCAATACTTCAAAATTTTATACTGCAATTACCAGACATTCTAGTTTACTAATCAAACTTCTTCCCATTTTTTAAATTCGTACCGTACCGATTTTGAATTTAGTATCATAAATTTATTGTTTATTTGAAATTATATAGAGAGACATTTGAAAGACTTCTATAAAAAATAAATAAAAATAAGGCTTACCATAATAAAATCGTGTTATTCCCAATCATATTGTTCCAATGACTTATCATGTTGAAACCAATGTCATGTTAGAAAACATGTGATTGCATATAAGTGCCAAAGGCACTTAAAATAAGTAGGAAATAGTGTCATGACTGTAAAATGGTACAAGTTATTATTAGAAAATCTTTTTGGAATGGTGATAATGTTATTATTAGAAATCTTTTTGGAATTGTGTGATGATGATTTTAATTCAGTATTTTAGTGGAATTTTGTGACAAAAAAGAAGGAAATGATAATTATGCATTTTAGTGGAATTTTGTGACAAAAAAGAAAGAAATGATAGTTTATAGGCATGTGCTGGTAAAATATTGGCATGTGCTGGTAAAATATTGGTAATGCATTTCCTATATTTCTTCTAGACATAGCCAAACTATAACAATGTATTTCCCAGATTGCATCTAAATACTACCCAAACAGTAACAATCCATTTACAGGTAATGTGTTACGCAGTAATGAATTACGCCAGTAATATATTTCACAGACAATATATTTTCAGGTGTCCAAACGGCCCCTTAATCTCTCTTTATTTTCTTTTTTCTCCTCTTTTCTTGTTGTTTGTACAAGCACCCAACCTGTGGGCTGCCTTTACTCACTCCTTGTGAGTTTTTGTAGTTATAAGATACATATTAATATATGGAAGATGCTTATATAGAGCCGAGGCTCTAAACAATCAAATTAGAGCGTACGTCAAGAATTTCACTAGAAGAGGTTGTTTTGATGCACAAATATCCTCAAATTGATCATCTCGACATCAAGATGCATGGACATGAGAAAAAAATGGATTTCAAGTTTTGGAAATAGTGCATCTTGTAATTCATTTTGGACCGTCAACTTTCAAGATTTTAAAGTTTTCATAGATCTGCTCGATCTACAGTATTTTGAAGGTTTAAATTTTATAATTAGAGATGAAATTATATTTTAAGGCTATCATAAAGATCTTCAGTATTGAAATCACATTTCTCGACACTATTTGAAGGTGCGTTCTACTTTGATTGTCTAGAGCCTCGGCTCTATACAAACCGCACCCTTTAGTTGTTACCTTCATCTTCATCATCATCATCATTTTAGCCTTTTTCCAAATAATCGGGGTCGGCTTAGTGTTACCTTCACAAAAAAAAAAAAAGTCAAATAATACAGGAACTTATTGGTTCCAAAACAAGATTTTGTTACCACATTTCAACCTCATCTACAATCTAAATCAAATAATTTTTATTGTTTAATAACTAATATGATAGTAAAAAGCCTTTTTATTGGCAATCGTACATTGATAATGTCGACCATTGGATCAATATGGGATCCCATAAAAATTAATGCTCCTACTCCTAGTAATAGTTGAGGCTTTAACAATATTTTCATTGTTTGAACTCCATCAGAACCAAATTTAATATGACTTGTGGATTAAAATTAGAGTTTCACAACAAGTAAATGTAAATGATATATATATTTTTTTGAGAAATGTTAACTTCAACGTAAATGAGATATTGATATTTCAAATCCAATATTTCTTCTAAAATGGTGACTGCTGTTGTTTTAAACCATTCTTGTGAGAATCACCAAGGTCATTATTGTTGATGTCATCATCTAGCCGCATGGCCTCCTTAACCTCTTCATCTTTGGAAATCCATTGTTTGAAAGTAGGGTTAGAAACCAGTGAATTGAAACTTGCCACTTTAAAAAACGTATTGGCATGTTTGGAGTTCAATGCATTCCTTGGGAAGCATGGGCTTGCCTATCAAATCGTTGAAAACATACAAAAGATTATAGAGGCATCACCATTGCTTAAATAAACTTTGTGAATATAGTTTGGAATTCCAAATCATTATATTTTCTGTTATTGTTATCATTACAGTTTTGGAGTGTAATGTTCGAAGGGGTTGTACGAAGAGTCGTATTTGTGTGTGGCTCTTAACTTATGAATTGGGCGGGAATCCAGTAATCCTTGGAGAATCACTGACATTTCAGAAGAACATTCGTAAGGCGCCTCTTGGATGATTTGACTGACATCTGTACAAATGGAAGGAGTTGATTATATATGGGGGGAAAACAGGAATTTTTTGTTGATTGTCAGGATATTCTAGTGGGATTACGAAAGGGAGGTCCTCAGAATTGTGGAGCAGACCAAGCTTGCCCTTTTCCCAAATTTTGGTCCATCCAAATAAGGCCTAATTTAGCCAGCTCATAGGAGTTTTCTTTTTGTTGTTGATATAGAAAAACAGATGACTTGGCTGATGCCTTAGCTTGAAGTGTGATATAAGGTTTGAGTGTTTGGGAATTACGTCCCTATTGTAATTATACTGTACATCATTTTGTTAGCTGTGCTGTTCTTGTGTATTAATAAAATTTTATGAGAAAAACAGAGGAGAGAATGTGATTGTTAATTTGAATGTCCTGCCTATGTTACTATCCTTTCTAAGGGTATACTTCTTTGAGGTATGCCTCTACTGTAGTTTTGATGTTAGTTTGATTGGTTCATTTCCTAGTGTTTGTACCTAGCCTGGAGTGGAAGGTCCTTTACGTGTTGACATAGGGTGTGCTCCCTAGATTTCTGCAGCATGTAGCTAGCAAGGATTGGGATTATTATATTTTATTTTCACTAGAATTAGCAGATCCCATGTTTTCTGTTGATGCTAATAATTTGGGCCATTGGAGGAATTCCGTCAAACCTTTTCTTGTGCTTCATTGCTGTTTCTGAACACAGGGTGTGGAGTGTCTCCAGGGGTTTATTGGGGGTTCATTCTGACTTCTTCCTTGATGGAGTACCATAATTGTCGGGTGGGATTGAGACATGATCTCTGGGAAGGGGTGTATCAAGGGTGTTTCCTCTTAACAAGATGAGAGCTCTTTGAAGGCACAGTATTCCTAGATCTTTAGGGCTGAGGTGGGGTTCAAGGTAATGATTAGAGGGGTGTTTCTAATAAGTCAGGAGTGGATATTTAACCCCCCTCCCAAAAAAAAATAAAACACAAGAGCTCCCGCCTGGTGATTTTTTTATTGGGCTACCTGTGTGTGGGAAGCCTTTTCTTTTTGTATAGAGCTCCTGCTCTAAGGGAAGCTTATTTGTTGTATCGAGCTCCCGGTCTGTGGGAAGCCTAATTTTTTGTGAACTTGTAGTACACTCTTAAACTCAATAGAAAAGTTAACACATTCCAAAAAAAAAAAAGATATTAATATTTTGTTATGAAGGGTTTAGTGAGGTTGGGATTTGTGGGCATCATGAGGTTTTACATTTCTTGGATGCCCATTTAGTCCGTTCTGGTGCTATTCTTCCTTTAGTGTATATATGCATTTGCATGTGTTTGTCATTTGTTTCTTGTTTTTATTAGCATTTCATATGTTTTCATGGAGTTTTTGTAAGGTGGGTGGGGGTTGGTTTCTTCTACTGCTTCCTCTGCCATTTCTTTTAGATGTGGCTACGTGCGTCAGTGTGTGTGTATTGAATGTTGACTTAGTAACTGGTGATAATGAAACTCTAGACGTCACGTTGAGGCACCCAACTCCCCTGACCACCTCTGACATGGTGCTTCCCTGTTTGCTCTAATGTGGGGATATGGCGATGTGACTTGGCAGATATGGTCATAGAGGAGTTTTTTTTTTTTTGGGTAATTCAGTGAGGAAGACAGGCCCCTACCTGTTTTTTCAAGTAGATTAGGAGTTAGCTTTTTGAAGGTATTAGTGGAGTGGTGTTAGTTGTGGGACTGGAAACCATAACATGGTGCCTAGGGTATGGGGTACTACCACCACGATCCAAGCCCCTTCCCGGTCATAGAGGATTTCTCTATACACTAATGCCTTTGTGATCTTATTGTGCTTTACTCTTTGTTGGGCATTCATGCAAATGAAAGTAGTGGCTCACCCAGAGGTTCTTGTTGTTTTAGTTATGACTCATTTATTACTTTGCATTCTCAGATGAGTAGGTTCTTTTGGTTAATATTTTTTTTGATGAATGATTCTTTTGTTTAATATTGCTAATTGGTTTTGCAGACCTGAGATGGTTGTGGGCTGGTACCATTCACATCCAGGCTTTGGTTGTTGGCTTTCTGGGGTGGACATAAATACCCAACAGGTTGCGTAGTGTTTCTTGTTGACCTTGGTTTCCTTTCTGTTAATGCTATCACATGTTTAAAGCTCATGCTTCCACCCGAAACTCTAGTCTGCTTGATTTTGTTATGGTACCAATGGTTTTTTGTTCATGTACCTTTTTGGGTTTTGACAGAACACAACTGTCACAAGGTGAATAAGATTCATCTAGGGCTTTAGGCATATTCGTATTTCCCATGTGCTGTTGCATTGATGATTTGATATCTTCTGAAGTTCTAGTTGCAGATTTAGAATATCTGTAATGCCTCCCTATGAGTAATTATATTAGTTGACCTTCAGAATCTAATACTTGAATCTCCCGCTGTTACTTTCTTTATGATTCATCTAGGATATGCATGATTTGATATCTTTTGAGTTTTAGCTGCAGAATATCTGTAATGCCACCCTATATGTAATTATATCACTTGACCTTCAGAATCTCAGGGTGCTTTCTTTTACTTGACAAGATTCATCTAGGGCTTGAGGCGTATTTGTATTTCTCATGGGCTGTTGCATTGATGATTTCATATCTTTTTAAGTTTTTGCTGCAGACTTAGAATTTCTGTAATGCCTCCCTATGAGTAATTATATAACTTGTCCTTCAGAATCTAATGCTACTTCATGATGCTTGTGTTGCGTGAAGAACTATTAATTAAGAAAATGTCAGGAGAATATAGAAAAGAATGATACAATTGGTATAATGGAATCCCATTGCAAGAGGTTGATCAAAAGAAAGGAGAAAGAAATAAAGGAACCTGAAAGCAAGAATGATGCTAGAGAGAGAGAGAGAGAGAGATGCGGTTGTTTCTTCGAGTGGGTACTAATGCCTAAACCACATGTAATGTCTCCTAACACGGTTGTTTGCTGCTGCTGCAGAGTTTTGAGGCCTTGAACCAAAGGGCAGTTGCAGTGGTCGTAGACCCAATCCAAAGTGTCAAAGGTAAGGTTGTTATTGATGCTTTTCGCTTGATCAATCCTCAGACCATGATGCTTGGCCAAGAGCCACGACAAACCACTTCGAACCTTGGGCACCTCAACAAGCCATCCATTCAGGTGGAGAGATATTACCATATGTAGAATCTCATTCATAAAGATGATATAAATTATTCTCTTCTAACGTGGCTTCTTTTATGTAACATTTCTACAGGCCTTGATCCATGGGCTCAACAGGCACTACTACTCTATAGCCATCAATTACAGAAAGAATGAACTAGAAGAGAAGATGTTACTTAACCTCCATAAGAAGAAGTGGACTGATGGTTTGACACTGCAACGGTTTGATGTCCATTCAAAAACTAATGAGCAGACTGTGCAGGTCGGAACAACTCTCTCTCTCTCTCTCTCTCTCTCTATATATATATATATATATATATATATCATGCTATGGTTAAAATATGAGATTGAGTCTATCATCTCAACTCTCTCTCATTGAGGTTAACTTAGCAGGGAATTTTGCGTCTGGTTACAAATGCATCTCTCTCTCTCTCTCTCATATTAAAGTTTGTTGGAAATTTATGGTGATAGTGCAAATCTCTCATGTTGAGATTATGCTAGAATATGTTTTGTTATGGTGCATATCTCTCTCTCTGAGTTCAATGTAGGACTTTACAGTGTCTGCCATATCTGTAAACTTTTCTCTCTCTCGTGCCAAATTTACAGTAGGAGATGTTGGGTCTGTCTATCAGAGCTACTTGTGCTCTCTTTCTTGCTCAGGCTAAATTCAGGACTTTATAGTGTCTGCCATGTCTATCTTTGCAACTCTCCCTTGCTCGCTTTCTACATATCGAAAGCTCGCCCTCTGTCTGTCTCCCTCTGAAATTGAGTTTTACATTTGCAGGAGATGCTGAACTTGGCTATTAAGTATAACAAAGCAGTTCAGGAAGAGGATGAATTGCCCCCAGAAAAGCTCGCCATTGCCAATGTTGGAAGGCAAGACGCCAAGAAGCATTTGGAGGAGCATGTTTCGAACTTGATGTCTTCAAACATAATTCAGACTCTGGGAACAATGCTTGACACAGTGGTTTTCTAGAGAGAGAATACTTGACGCAGTGGTTTTCTAGAGGGTGTGTCCCTTACCTTTTCCCAAACTCTCTGATAGTTACCCTGCAAGGGAAGATTTATGATTTCCCTCTTGGGATGTATCATGAATCTACGACTTGCAGCTCTGTGACAACAGGCTACACTCTTAAGCCATTTTTCACATTATTCTTTGCGTCTGCACTGTTTCATTTGATATTTCTTGCTAATGTCACAACTGGGGTTTCAGAGAAAGAATTGCTTTATGCGGCACAAAACCAGACCGCAAAAAAATTTCAAATTCTACAAGCCACGTTACTGGAACTCAATACAGTCTGGCATATTGGGTGTTGGATCTCATTACCAGAGAATGAGAGAGATAGAGAGAGCGTGAGAGTAAGAGAGAACTGGCTTTTTCGTTGGGAGTGTGGGCAGAGAGAGAGAGAGTCATGTTTCAAAATAGAGAAGAGAGAGTAAGGACAATTTTATCTTAAATCTGGTAAGGACAATTTTATCTTAAATCTGGTACTTTTTAATTTAAGGGATAAATATAAGAAAAAACAATATTGTTAATCAAAAAAAAAAATTCTGTTAAGATTGCGATACAAATTTTTTTTGGGATCTAGGATATCTAGAAAGTTCAATTTTAGGGGTATCTACAATTTTCTCTGTAATGTACAATTATGTTAACCCAATTGTTAGTACTGGGGGCATTTACAATTTTCAGAAAGAGAGAATGAAAGAGAAAATGGGTTTTTATTTTGGGAAATGGAGTGTGGCAAAGATACAAAATAGAGAAAAAAGAGAGAGTAAAGACATTTTTGTTTTAAATCTATGGACTTTTGACCTTGTGATTTGGGATTGGGTTTTAAGTGGGATACAAAAATTTTGAGGGTGGGATTGGGTCTAAAGTGGGATACAAAAATTTTGAGGGTAGGATGTTTAGAAAGGTGAATTTGGGGTTGGGGGTATTTAGAACTTTTTGTTTTTTACAATGTAAGACTATTCACTTGTAAGGAAGCCATAATTAACTTTAGCGAGCCATCGGATGTGAAATATTTCTATATTTCTTTTACTGCATAGAAGATATATGCTTCCTTCTATCTAGTCGTTCAATTTGGATCAAGTTTACCACTAACCGTTAGATTTAAATTTAATGCCTTAAAGCATTTTATTTTTAGTTTTTTATACAAATTATATAAATATAAAATTTGGTACATATCATCATCTCAATGAAAAACACGTAAAAGAATATTATTATTTTTATTATAAAATATACTAATCAAAATACCTCTTGAAATTTTAAAGAGTATTTTGGTTATTTCATTTTTTCGATAATGTTTGTTTTATATTTTTTTATATGTGTGAGTCCAAAAATTTTGTAAAAACAAAAATTAAAAATACAATAGTATAGAGACATGACATCGTATTGGGACTACAATTAGATTGGGGAAGTATTGGGACCACAATTAGATTGGGGAAGTATGCATAAATTTGATACATAGGGGCAGGATAAAAAGCTTGCCCTTAAAAATTATATATTAGACCCAATTAAAATATATTTTCAGCTGCCCAATTTCGTATCTACCGTTCGATAATGATCTTGACATGCAAATAAATGAATAGACTTTCTGATAATGATCTTGACATGCAAATAAATGAATAGACTTTTTGAAAACATTTCGGGTAAATTGTCTTTTATAGAAAGATGCAACTTTAAATCATCTAATTAAGGCACATTCTAAAATTTTATCATAACATGTAATTTTGTTATAAAATATTTTTCGTATCATCTTAAAATCTATTTTCATATGTAATTAGAAAATTTTAAATTTTAAAAATAATGAAAATCAAGTAGATTTTTAAATATATAAAAATCTAAAAAATAGACCGTCTAAATAATATGTTACAAAATATACTATTTTTGAGATTCAATAATTTTTTTTTTCATATTCATACGTCCCAATGTTAATATAATTAATTAGAGCATTTATTCAACATTAAAACAACATTTTCAATAGATTTTTGAAGTACAAATGTGATTCTACACCATTAAAACAACATTTTCAATAGATTTTTGCGGTGCATATATGATTCTACACCTTAAGGTTGTAAACTATCATAGAAATTAATGCCATTTTCGACCTTTCGCCGACCTATATATTCATCTCTTCTTTAGCGCCCAAAACCCTAACCCTAATTTCCCTCCGCCCCTTCTTCTCCTAAAACCAGAGAGAGAAGCTCACCCGCCCCCTACAACCAGAGAGGCTGACTCGCCCTCTAATCGTAAACCCAATTTCTCCGCCATGACTACTCGATTCAAGAAGAACAGAAAGAAGCGCGGCCATGTAAGCGCAGGCCATGGCCGTATCGGCAAGCACCGGAAGCACCCTGGTGGTCGTGGAAACGCCGGAGGATTGCACCATCACCGAATCCTCATGGACAAATACCATCCTGGGTATTTTGGAAAGGTGGGAATGAGGTATTTCCACAAGCTCAGGAACAAGTTCTATTGCCCCATTGTTAATGTGGATAAGCTCTGGTCTCTGTTACCTGAAGAGGCCAAGAAGAGTGCTGGTTCTGGATCAGAGGCGCCATTGCTCGATGTTACTAAGTATGGGTACTTCAAGGTTTTGGGGAAGGGTGAGGTTCCAAATCAGCCGCTCGTCGTGAAGGCAAAGCTGATCTCGAAGAGGGCGGAGAAGAAGATCAAGGAGGCTGGTGGGGCTGTGATGCTCACTGCTTGAAATCGAGAGGTTAGGGTTTCATTCTCATTGCTTCTAGATTACTTAGATTTTTATCCTTTTTTTGTGTGTTCCTTTTAGCCTTCGATTATAAGGATTTTGGGATATCTGCTTGAACGATGTTTTGTTTAATGGAGAATATTGAGGTGAGTTTTGGATCCAAGATTTTGATTATGTGGAGTGATTTGGACTGCAATCTTAATACCATGGTTTCTTGGTCTAAAGTAGTGTATAATTTTGGCTTTTAGTAATGGATGGTTCTGAATTTAGGGTTTTGATTGTGATCGAGAAGTGCTTGTATTGACAACCCAAATGGGTTTTCCGCCTTAATTTAATTTTATAAATTGTCTTAAAATAATGATACTATGGCATGGCAGATTAATTTGTGAATGCGAGAAAATTCAGTAAATGAATCATATACTCATGGTAATCTTAGCATGATTCTTTGCGACCTTTAGGATGTTTTATTTGTTAAAAAAATTGCACTTTGATAACTTGCATGGTTATTTCAATATTGGATTTTGGGAAATGGGTCTCTCTCTTTTTTGTTTCTTTTTGTGGAGTATGAGAACTCAAATCAAAATTGTGAAAAAGAGTTGGATAAGAATTCAACTCACATGTAGCTATCAGGAGTTGATAGAGGTTGAAACTGTGAAACCCTATCCTGATGAGCCTTAAATTATCAACCCAGTTATTTGGGTTGTTAACTCTGCTATCAATTTGGATCTTTTTATTAGCAAATTTGATCTTTTTAGTCTCAAATTGTTGAGAAATTGCATAAGTGGTTAAGCACCCTACAACTGGTATTTTTAGATGTTTATTGTTTTTAACTGATATCAGTTTTTACTGTTCTTTCAAAACTTGTGATTGATTATTTTCACAGTTCTTTTGCCCAATATATTAGGTTTCCTAGATTTTACAAAAAGTACATTTTTTTTAATATTCCCCAGAATTTTGGTTTCCATAACATGTACATGGATATGTGGATGAGAATTATTGAAGGTAGTGTACTGTTATTTGTTCATGCAAGTGATGAAATATTTCAAATTTCTTGTCATTGTGAATGCTGATTATTGGATTTCAAAAAATCAGTTTTCTCATTTTTGGATTAGGTGAGTTACATGTTTGGCTTTATTCCTTCGATTTTTTTTCTCCTCACTTGAAATTTGGAAGTGAGAAACTTCCATATCGATGCATTATAAAACCATTTGACCTGTACAAATTAGATAGCCATAGCTTTAATATGAATGGGTGGACATATCTCATTTGAGAATTTCACAATGAAATTGCCCACTTCACTAATTTGTGAGCAGTGCGATATGTCTCATCGTAATCGTGACCATCTGTGTTGATGATCAGATGGTGGGGATTGAGGTCTAATATGAATTTGGGGTCCTTAAATTAATTCTAGAGGAGGTTTTACTGTTAATTTTTTTTAAAAGAATAAAGGTAAATTGACTTAATTACCCATTAATAAATGTTCTGCATATTTTAAATTTGGTTGTGGTTTGTACAAGGTTGAAATCTTAAACAATCAAAATAAGGTCCACCTCCAAAATTTATCATAGATGTAATTTTTGGTGTCGAAAAATTTTAAACTAAAAAAAGAGTCCAAATCAACTAGGTCTATCAACACATAAAAATATTGAAAATAGACGGTCTAGATCATATATTACGTGGTATACTATTTTTGGGATTCAATTGTATTTTCAATATTCATACATCTCAATGTCAAGATTATCGATTACGGAAGATTTTCCAAAATCAAAACAGCCTTTTAGGATGGATTTTTGAAGTGCATCTCAATTTTAGATTTTAAAGTTGCAACCTTGTATAAACATTTTCCACATTTTCCTTTAAAGTTTTTACATGCGTATCCTTCTTTATTTTTTATTTTTACTCAAAATGCATTTAGATTGGAAGTATATATTTCTTTCGATTGGTCCAACTCGAGCCAAGTCCCGAGTCGTTTTGGCAATTTTAAAAACATTCGTAATCTTAAGATTGGTGTTCTACTTGGGATTACGTATATTTGCTATGCTTGTTGTAGAACCTGCCGATTTCCCAATTTAAATGGGAATCGGTCATAAGGCCAATTTAAATGGGGTTCAGTCATTAGGCCAATTTAAATGGGATTCAGTCCTAACACCAATTTAAATGGGAATCGGTCAAAACATGACCAATTCGGGGATGATATGCATTTCGGGGATGATATGCGCCCTGGCTACCCTCAACCTCCCGTATTTTTTTTTTTCTTTTAGGAAAAAGTTTATGTAAGGTTGTAACTTGCAATCTTATACTATTGAATTAAGGTGCATTTCAAAAATCCATAGAATTAGAGTTGGAGAACCCTTTAATTGATCATTTTGAGGTCAGGATGGATGGACATGAAGGAAAAAAAAGAAGACCATATTAAAAAAAATAGTGCATCTTGTATTAAGTTAACTAGGGCATCCATTCTTAAGATTCTAAATGTTTATTGATTTGTTTTGTGTAAATTTTAAATTATATAATTAGGAAGAAAAATAGATTTTCAGCCACCATCATAACAACATAAGTACTTCATAATTGCTTCTACAATATATAGAGACAATTTTATATGTAATTTTTTTTTTTTTTTTTTAAGTTTATCTATTATTTTATGAAGTTGTCTTTAAATGGAAGCTTTATAAATTTCTATTTTAATTTATTTAATTTTTATTTTTTTGAATCACTAAATCAGAATGATTAAAACTCGATTTGGATTGGTGAATGATCTTCCACATCGATCAAGATTCAAGAAACACTGCACTGTACATCTCAATAATCCAATGTGTGTCCTATACATCTCAATAATCCAATGTGTGCCCTATACATCTCAATAATCCAATATGTGGTAAAAACCCAAAGGTTTATTACACATGGGAGAGGTTCAATTTCCCCTTTTTGTGGTACTTTATGCTAAAATGAAGATGTTGGAGGAAAAGAGCTTGTGGAGTACATCCGAATAATCCAATACGTGGTAAAATCCCCAAGATTTCACAATCCATTATTCTATGCATCTGAATAATCCAATACGTGGTAAAATCCCCAAGATTTCACAATCCATTATTCTATGTTAAAAATCGAAAGATTTCTTAAATAAGAAAAGCCTAAAAAATGTGTTGAAAATAATTCGTCGAAATGTATACAATGAGACTATTTATTTTTGATATGAGGAGGTCACAATCTTTGTTGATCGTTAGATTTAAAATGCGTTGAGAATAATTCATGGTGTTGGGACTCAATATCAGGTTGAAATGTATACAATGCGGCTATTTTTTTTTATTCAAGGAGGTCACCATATTTGTTGAATGTTGCGATACATTTTCATTTATTCGATTTCACATCCAATGACTAAAAATGATTGTTATACAAAAAATAAATGGGCTCTTAGTATTTAATGCCACATATTTTCCTTACTGGTTTTGTTGGGAAGGAGAAAAATCTGGATATTGAGATTCTGTCTTTGTATGTGATTACAATGATGGAAAAGCAAACTCATTTAGTACTTAACGTGTTTGATAAGTGTGAAAATACTATCTATTTGGAACGTTGGTCGGACCCACGAATCAGTCCCCCCGTTTCGGTTATGTATATATATGTTTATATATGAAAAAACAGACAAGTTTAGAAGGGCACATGTAGTTCTATATACTAAAACGACGATTCTTTATGGTAAAACTACGATCCATATCGGTTTTTGGTCGGCTCATTGCTTTTTCATGCGTGTTTTCGCTGGATTTTTTTTTTACGTAGTAAAATAACAATTTGGACTGTTGACTCATCGATCTTGGCTAGTTTTTAGGGTGCACGATCAGGACCACCGATCCTCTATTTTTTTTTTTTTTTTTTAAGTCACTAAAAAAAAGAAAGGGAACACAAGAATAAAAAAGTTTGTTTCCAGCTTACCTTTTCTAATACCATCTGAAGTGTTGAGCTAGCTATTACCTCCATTTCCTTGCTTTTATTGGATTTTTGGGGGCACTTTTGTCATTCAAAAAGGTAATGCACAAAGATAAATTGCAACACCCAAATGCAAAAGGAATATCTTGATAGAGAAGACAAACCCAGGGAACTTTTAATGGTTGTGAGAAAAAAATTAGGATTTCAAGCTCTAAAAATAATGTATAGTGTGATAAATTATTTAGACTTTTTATTTCACCCTAATAGTAAGTGTTTAAAGATTTTAAATATATGTATTATTTTTAAGCTTCAAATTTCATAATCGTGTTGAAAAATGACTTTAGAGCCAAAATAGAGACTTTTGATAGCCAAAATGCAATCCAAACGAAGGATCCAAGATGAGGTTTTACTTTGCTTTTATAAAAGGAAAAAGTTTATATAGAGCTAAGGCTCTAAACAATCAAATTAGAGCCTACCTCAAAAATTTCACTAGAAGAGATTGTTTTGATGCCCAAATATCTTTAAATTGATCATCTCGACATCAAGATGCATGGACGGGAGAAAAAAAATGGATTTCAAGTTTTGGATATAGTGCATCTTGTAACGCATTTTTTTACTGTCAACTTTCAAGAGTTCCAAATTTTCATAAATATGCTTGATCTACACTATTTTTGAAGCTTTAAATTTTATTATTCAAGATTGAAAATATATTTTAAGGCTATCACAAAGATTTCCAATATTGAAACCACATTTCTCGACACTATTTGAATGTTTAAAGCCTGGGTTCTATACAAACAACACCCTTTCTAAAAAGGATTAATAAAAACTATATCTTAGTCTCCAACTTTCATTTGGGGTCATAAAAATTTGTTTAGATGAGAACATTTACCTTTGGTACAAAAATGTTATAAGGGTTTCCTCGAACTTGTGCAAAGAAATGATGTAGTCCCAACCACTTGATTTTTAGAAAAGTAGACAAGTAGTCTAGCCATGTATATCATTGATCTAGATTCTAGAACAACACCAGTTAGAAGTGATAATTTGGTTTAAATAGAAGGTTCTAAAATAACAAGGCTCAAAAAGATGTAGATAGAAGTATTGCTAATAGATTTACTGACCTTTGGTCTGGCGGAAGGTATGACTCTTGATGAAGCAGACATTATAGAATATGATTCATGTAGCTAACCTCAAATAGTTGAGATAAAGTTCGGATGATAATAAAATAATCTACTTTGTCCAATTAAATAAAAAAAAATGCAGGCATCAAAAACCACAAAACAACGTATTCAAACTTTACATACAAACACTTTGCTTAATATTCATACCCCACCAAGTTAGGTCCATTTCCA
Source organism: Amborella trichopoda (assembly GCF_000471905.2). The sequence goes on along the minus strand of NW_006500346.1, from coordinate 2,420,055 downwards.
ACACTGAGCCAAAGGTCCAACTCAACTTATATAGTATGATAATGACTCTTTACTTATATAATATAATAGTGGCTCTTATTTAACTTTAGATGGTATCCACTTGTTCAAGCCACTTATCTTGTAAATTAGTGGTCCCTAAGCTTCCCCAAGTCAATGGGGAGCCTCATCATAGCCCTCTAACCAAGAAGAAGAAAATGACCACAGCATACACCCACATTGTACCCATTTTTCACATTTATATAAAAAAATTACACCAAAGTCCCCCCTTATGATACAAAATTTGGCTGTAGTGCCTTGTTATTGTTCATTGGATAGGATCACGTGGCCGAGTAGCACACGTGTGAAGCACAAAATGAAACCAAGTTGCATGATGACTATGAAAATGTCATTCATTGTTTATATTTCTGTGCTCCATATGTGGTAGTTGGTGATGTTATGTGTGTATTTTAAGCATATTTATGGTGTCATCTCTCACAATATGCCGAAATGTAGTAGCAATGGGCGTTATGCCTTAACTTCTATGAAAGGAGATGGATACCTACATATTAAAAAAAAAAAAAGAAGAAGAAAAGATGACCTGGTGCCTTGGGCGAAACTATAGTGTCAAACCCGGATCATGGGAGTGTGTCAAACCTGAATCATTAGATTGACGATCTAAATGAGGTCTAGATCAGTCTGAATTGGTGATCTCAAAAAATGTTAAAAATTGCCATATGAGTTATAAGATGGGTATATCTTAGATATTAAATAAGCTTTAAAAAAAATATAGAGAACATATATATAAGGGAGTTTTATGGGGAATTGAGCCGGAGCCCATACCATTCTGGACCCATTTTGGCTCGACCGATTCCCATCCATATCGGTGATTTTGATTGGAAACCATTGGGTTTCAAAACACTAGGCAAAACTAAAACTAAAATTATTTTTAGTACCCCAAAATTTGCTATGTAACATTATCGAGACCAACTTGTTTTTTTTTTAAAAAATGCATTATATTTAGAGCCTTTTTCAACAAATTGAGATCGGCTACATGAATCTTGATCCGTCATTTTGCTTTGTTAGGGACATATTCTCATTGAGGCCATAAATCCCCGAATCTTTTCTCACCACTTCTAAGTATATCCTTTTGGGCCTACTCCTTGTTTTTGAGCTTAAGAAAAAAAAAATGTAATAAAGAAAAGAAATCTAATCGAGAAAAAAAAAATTGATATAAACTCTGAAGGTAAAATACCTTAGGATTGGATAGAGATTGTTCAATTTTTAGATGGTAAAATTTAAGCTTTTAAGAATATAAAATCCTTTTCTTTTCCCTTTTTTGTTTTTGAAAATTCTTGGTGATTCTAAAATGGATGCTAAATTTCGCATTGATAAAATCCTCTTTCATCTTTGCTGAAGGGAGTAAGTGCACTGTTTGCTTCCATTAAAGTGCACCATATGCCTTTAAAAAGAGAGTGCCTAAATTGATTCTTTAAAGTCCATGTACTCTAATTTCTTCATGAGAAGGCTGAATAAAAAATTGAAATGAAATTTGGATTGTGCCATTATTAAGAGAGAAATGAAATGCCTGAGTGGAATAATTTTTTTGGGAAAAATATAAGTTTAGCTCTATTTGGGTAGAATTAAAGCTTAAAATCATGACCTAAAAGATTGGTGTAAATTGTGTCCTCTCTTAGTTTTTATGCCTGTTAATTACATCTTTCATAGAGTTTTTCTTTATGAATAATCTTTATATCCTTGTCAAAGTCCAATTTTTCATGTAGTTGTAGAAAAATGAGGGAGAAAAATCTCATAATATCAAAGAAAAATCTTTTGAACATTGATCCTTTGATCTTTAGATGGGTGGAAATAGTTGTTTAGGAACTCAAAAGTTATGTTTTTTTGAACGAAAAAGTTTAGGAAAAGGTTTATATAGAGCCGTGACTCTAAACAATCCAATTAGAGCCAGCTCAAAAATTTCATAAAAAGAGGTTGTTTTGATGCTCAAATATCTTCAAATTGATTATCTTGATATCTAGACGCATGGGCATTTGAACAAAATAGATTTCAAGTTTTAAAATAGTGCATTTTGTAAAGCATTTTGGGCCGTCAATTTTTAAGATTTTTAAGTTTTTATAGATCTGCTTCATCTACATATTTTTGAAACTTTAAATTTTATAATTAAAGATGAAAATAAATATTAAGGCTATCACAACAAATTTCAGTATTGAAACCACATTTCTCAATACTCTTTGAAGGTGAGCTTTATTTTGATTGTTTAGAGCCTCGCACACTAAAAGTTTATATAAGACATCAACCTTTATTTATGGTGAATACCTTAAGGCATCAACCATATGCTATAGAAGAATGATACACCCTAAAAATCCATCAAAAAAAAAAATTTCTATGCTAAAAAAACTATGAATTGATCATTTTAACCTCGAGATGTATGAATACAAAAAAAGAAGGCTTTCAAGTATTAAAAATACTGCATCTTGCAACATATTATCTGGACTATCAATTTATAAAATTTTAAATGATTATGGATCTGCTCCATTGAAACAACTTTTAGAGCTTTGAATGTATAATTAGCAGAAAAAATAGATTTTCTAGTCATCACAAGCATTTCCGGTACAAACTGTATCTATCGATAAAATTTAGGGGTATGTCTTACTTTGATTGTTTAATGTCGACGACTTGTATAAACCACACCCTTTCTTTAAAATACTAGTATAGTAATTCCAAAGTAGATCCCAGATTTATTCAAATAAAAATGTTCTTCATAATAGCTCTTTTAGCCGAGGGAGTAACTGTACAGTATGTTCCTTATTCTTGTTACTTGATTTTTATCAAAAAAAAACAAAAAAAATTCATTTTCTTGTTTGAAAGGTGAAAATAAAAAGGAAGTTACAACTTGCACACGCGTTAATGTAGACAAGCTAAAGACTCCTAGTCATATAAAAAGTCAAGAGGACAAGGAAAAAATAAAATAGAAACCTAACTTAGATATCATAACACGGCAACGCCACCTTTTCTACAAATACTAAAAAGTAAAATTAAGGCATATTTTGAGAGAGAGCAATAAATTCATGTTCTCTCGAGATAAAGCTCCAATAATGATAATGATGATAGTAAATCTATAATCCGAAATTAAAAAAAAACAACAATGATACATAAATAAAACAATAGGTCTATATGCCCTATTTCGGGATAATTGACCAAAATTAATTTGGTAAATGGGCTGGGTCAACAAGCAGACCCAACTCTAGACCATGTCCAGGCCAAACCTGGGACTAACTTGATTGGGCAGGGTCTGAGTCGGGTTGAACCCAACCCGGATATATGCACACTTTAATTTGTTATATTTTGACCCGGATCTGTCATAAAGGTTTGCGTCTGAATCCGATTTATAACTTTGTTTGGGTCGGACCGGGCCCAAAAATGACTCTACCCACCTTCAAGACCCGGGCCACAAAATTTATTTCCAAATTCCAGACCGTATTGAATGGGAGAGAATGGAGACCGTGTTGGATGGGAGAGAATGAAGAAAAGCTTAACAATATGAGAAAGGGAACCAAAACTAAAAACTTTATTAGTTTATGACTAAATGAAAATCTTTACATAAAGTCACACCCCAAACTGCCATGGCATTCACGGTTGGGTGACCACTTCCTCTTCGAATCCCAGCCGTCCATCGCTATCAAACTTAAAAGATACAAAAACAAGAAAAATTGCTATTCCCACCCACAAAATTTTCTCCCCTTCCACTAATAAACAACAAATAACAATAAAAAGAAAAAAGAAATTTTATCAAAATATTCATGTGAGATGAACTATTTATCATTGTATTCATATTATTACATTTAATTTCAAAACACTCATAAAAAAAACACACGAGGATGAATCGGAATAGTACCAAAAGTGTAAAATGCTAAATAGTGCATCTCTCGTGACTATCTTGATAGATTTTTTTTTTTTTAAAAAAAAGGTATTTTGCCTAATACCCATGAAAAAACATGCGATGATGAGTTAGAATAGTACCAAAAGTGTAAAATGATGAATAGTTCATCTCACATGAATATTTTGATAGATTTTTTTTAAAAAAAAAAAACTATTTTGCTTATGTTAATTTTGCCTGAGCACCATATAGAAAACATTGCTAGTAACCCCACCCACATGTTTTGCTAGTTCCACCCAAAACATGGATGCAAATACCAAATTCCCAAAGAAGGGCTTCTCTCAATCTCGCACGTGTGATGGGGTGATCTTGATCACAAGGCCTGGGAAAACATCATCAGGGTCTTGAATATGTGGGTTTGTCTCCACTATGTAAGGGTCTCCACACTTTTCTCCAATGGTGTGAAGGGTCTCACCTTCTTCTACAACATATATCTCATCACACGTGCGGCGGTGGTGGCGCTCCGCCCCTTTGGTGGTGGCCTCCCAATCAAGCCTTAGGAAGCCCAACACTATTAAAGACACAAGTAGCAAGGTAAAGTACCAAGAAGCCATATCTATGGCTCCCAATTCTCTAGTTGAAGATGGCCTCGGTGTCCTCTTTCTTGGGGATTCACGCATGGTGGTGGCTTCTCTAAAGCTATCGCAGCTACGGCTCCTGTAAAAGTCGGTGTGGCAGCTTGCCGCTACAGTTGGCAAGGTGGTGTTTCGGCTAAAGCTGGTGGCTAAAGTTAAATAAGTGGTGTTGGGAGTTTGGGTGGTGGTTTTGGAGGAGTTTGGTGAAGCTGATGGTGGATTTTGGTGATGGTGGTGGTAGTTTGGTGGAGTTTTGCTGACTATGGTGGTGGTGGTGGTGGTGGATTTGGTTTGGGTGGTGTTGTCCTAGTTATGGCTAAGGTGGGGAGGTGATGGTGGTTACCTTGGGGTGGTTTGCTGAATAAAAGGAGTGATTTGGTGGTGGTGGTGGAAGAGGTGGGGAAGAGGGGGTTAGTAAGGTTTGGTGGGTGGCTATTTGCAGGAGGTTGGGGTAGTGGGGTTTTTAAAGGTGGGGTGGAATTTTTTGGTTGAATTTAACTCTAAAATGCTCTAATCTTTCGTATTATGACTAGGGGATCCTTTTTATTTTATGTGAGGAAATTTTTTTTTTTTGTTTTTGGTTTCTCATCTATTTATTGGACGTTTTCGGTTTGTTATGGAGACTTTAAAACTTTTTATTTTCTGGCTGACCAGGGGTGGCAGTGGACCCGGACCCGACTTGGGATCGGAGGGGTAGACCCGATCCGAAATGCTATTACTGGGGCTTTTCTTTGTCCAAACCATTCTTACCGGTGTTTAAGACATCATACTCAGGCTCTGACCTGTCGAATATGAGCCGAAGTCCCCTTTGTTTGACTCGAGCCCGAGTCAGACCGGACAATTTTTATATGAAAAATTTAAATGCTCAAAAAATCGACTAGTTATTATGGGGTTTCTAGGCCTAGAATTGCTTAGCTCACAATCCGATTTGATTCGGGCAAGTCTTGATCCAAACCTGAGATTTTTTAAGAACCAATTTTTCATGAATTTTGAGTATGTTTAGACATCATCCAATCCCATACTCCGTAAAAATGAATATCTCGATTGCCATTGACACCACCCCACTAACACCTTCCTAAACTACTTGAAAAAACGGGTTTATCTTTAGTGTACAATGTGTTGGTAATTTCAAAATAGTTTGGGCCCTTTCGTCCATCATTACAAGTTGAGGTTGAATTGATAGATAGGGTAGTGTTGGCGAGTAGGTTGGGGCGTTGAAACGGCGTGGTCTACGTGGTGCTCCCACTTTCTTTTTGGGGTCCACATCTTCTCTATGGACAAAAGAGACCTCCAACTTGAGGAATGATATTTGCCTTATGGAGTATTTAGGAGGGAACACATTATACACTTACTCTCTCAGGCGAAAGAAAAACCATAGAGGATACTCTCCTTCGAGAGTGAAAATATTTGTTGCTCCTTACATATGCTCCCTCGGGTGAAACTTTGGCTTGGAATATTTTTTGGACCACAAATTTTCTTGGTATAACCTCTATTACCTAATAACCAATATCAAGGCTAAAAAAAAAAAATTGAATCTCTCTCTCTCCCTCTCTTGACAAGAGCAACAAAGTTTTATTGATAGAGACTGCAAAAGCATAGAGATAGAGAGAGGAAATTAAATCATCAGAAACATTCAATGAAGTGAAAGACCGTCCATGTTTAGCAAGACGATCGGCATGGTCATTTGATTCACGGTAGACGTGAACACATGAAAGATAAAATATCTAAAATTTTCAACCAAATGGGATGAAGAGACCAAAGACTTCTTTGCTCATTATTACATCACTTAATGACATTTGAAAAATATTTTCAACAAAGGTTAGATTTTTTCCTCGAATGATCTCCAAACCTTTAGATTATTTTCAACAAAGATTAGATTTTTTCCTCGAATGATCTCCAAACCTTTAGAAGAGCACTTATTTCTGCGAAGTTTGCATTGCTATCTCACAAGGTCCAGTATAAGAACACAAAATATTTCCTTTATGATTCTTTAAGACCCCCCTTATAATTGCTCTCCTTGGGTTTCCAAGAGAGCTACTGTCAAAGTTGAGTTTTAAAGAACCTACTGGGGGAGGGAGGGTTTTCGAGTACCGCCGAGCCTCTTCTTAATAGAACTGTTGCCGGCTAAGTATTTTAAATTGATTAAAATATCTACGCTTGAAAGTCCAAAACCTTATTTAGTAACCGAGAACTAATGCCAGACAAAGATGGTAGAATTTTATCCTTAATGCAGTCAAAGTCCTGAGCTATCCTATCGAAAGTTCTTCTATTACGCTCAAGCCAAATTTACCAAATTAATGCCCCTTTAAGGATCTTCCACAAATTAATGCCCCTTTAATTAAGCTAAACCTAGATTTTAATAAGTCATTAACTAGCGGCAATTGCCCTCTTCGCTCCAACCTAAGGCAACACTTTTGCCCCAAACGCAATCACATATTTACTAGGAAAAAGGAAAACTGGGGTTCCCCTAATTTAGTCCTAAAATATATGAATATTAAACTTCTCCTACTACTATTTGCTTAGGCCGGCATGGCTAAATACTCCTATATTGAGGTTTATCCGAGGAGTAGATAGACAGTAAGTGAAAGAAAGACTAATGCGATCTTGTCGGGGAATTTTTTTTATTATTTTTTTTCTTTTCAACCCCTTTTTTTTTTTTGGCAAAGTCACTTATAAGTAGTCTTATTGCAATAATTATTGTTTCAAAGAAAATAAAACTAACAAATCCAATATCTTAAAAACCTTGATGCCATTAAACCAATTTTCTTTAACTAAATAAAATATCCACAAGTCTTATGATTGGGAATATAAAAGCAATATAATTAAATATAGCAAGAAACAAAAAAAAAAAGGTGTCGGAGATTACCTCAACCGAGCTTATTATACTCCACACCAAGTCACCAGCATCCGATGGCGCGGGATCAATGGTTTAGTTTCAATCTCGAACCGGGAAAGTAAATTTCGGCCAAGTTATTCAAATTTATCTCTCTAAAATTTCAAAAACTCCATTTCAAATTCTCTCTCTAAAATTTCAAAACTCCATTTCTATCTCTAAAATCAAGTCTCTCCCCGCATCTCTCTGGTTTTCTATTGTTGCAGCCACAAGTATCTCCAATTGAGGCAGTTAGATACACAACATTCAAATTTTGTCTGACTTTCACAATTCTCATGAATAAACTACGGAAGAATTTGGCATACTGTCTCTCTAACAACTCGAATATGAGCAGATAATATTACCTCCCTCATAATCACATGATATTTACACATTCTTCAAAGTATTTGGAATGTTGTGGAAAAATTAGAGTCGTTAAACTAGGAAATACTCTAATAAATTCTGGTCCATTAAATATTCAAAAATCTGGTGTGTTGCTCAATGTGTTCCTGTTTTCTCTATATTACATTCAAATTTGCTACAAATTATAGTGTAGATCATATCGTTGATACATGTTTACCAAACCTATTCAACAAAAACTAATGAACAAACCGAAAAGAACTGAAATTTTGGAAAATTACAACATTTTGGAAACCCCTTCTGGTTTGGTTCCTGGCTCGATGAAAAAGAATTGAAATTTTGGAAAGTTGGTTCCCAGAACCATTTTCATGGATCTTTAGCCCAAAACCATGGATAGTATGCGCACTGGTCCTTACGGCCAGATCTTTAGGTCTGATAACTTTATGTTTGGTCAATCTGGGGCTGGAAACAACTGGGCCAAAGGCCACTACGTAGAGGGGGCAGTGCTCATTGATTCAGTGCTTGATGCGGTGAGGAAATAGGCAGAGAACTGCGATTGTCTTCAAGGCTTTCAAGTATGTCATTCTCTTGGTGGATGGACTGGATCTGGAATGGTCAACAATTTGTAACGGCAAAAAGGTGAGGGGGCTTGAGTGGCAAAATGTAGAGAGAGAAAGTGGGAGCTTGGCTCCCTGTTGGACTGTGGCCAAGAGTGGCTTGTTGTGTGGGCTTGTAGTGCTTGTGGGGCATGGATGTTTCTTAAAAATGAAGGCATTTGCGTGTTCTCCTAATTTTGTTACACTCGATACCATTATCAATGGGTAAGAAAACTGAATGGTGAGTTTAGCGCCAAGAAAACGTTGAAAACCAGAGCAGTAATATTCTTTTGGATGGTGAGTTCAGGGCCAAGAAAGCGTAGAAAACTAGAGAGATGTAGGGAGAGACTTGAGTTTAGAGAGGAATGGAGTTTGGGTTTTAGAGAGAAATGGAGCTTGAGCGAGAGAGAGTCGATGATGTGAGAGAGAGAGATGGAGTTTTAGAGAGAGATGGAATTTGAGTTTTAGAGAGAGATGGAGTTTTAAGAGAGAGACAGTGATGTAATAGAGATGGAGTTTTAGAGAGAGATGGAGTTTTGATTTTAGAGAGAAAAATCGAGTTTTGAGAGAGAGACGGTGATATGAGAGAGGGATAGAGTTTTAGAGAGAGAGAGATGAAGTTTAGGTAGAGTGTCATTTTAGTGTTTGTTTGGGTCAAAAATTATAGTCAAATGGGTATATGGTGTTATATAGAAAAGATGGAAACCTTTTGTTTACAATTAATATTTTCAATTCTTGAGTCTCATAAGATATGGAAATTAAAAATAAGGGATAATGTGATATTTTCCCTAAATAAAATATCAAAAGACTCATAAAAATTCAAATAATAATTCTAAACTATTTTCTATCATAAAACAAACATAATTAAATTAATATGATGAGAAATTGATTCATATGGTTTAGGAATTGAATTAACAATCATGGGGCACTCTACCTTCAACTGTGGACTAAGGACCACACTTGTTTTATCAGACCGACCTAGTGTTTCCCATGACTCACAGTCCAAGCAAAGGCTCATTAGCGGGTCATCAAAGTCTGGCCAACTAGCCAAGGGGTCGCAATCCTAGTCTATGGATTTCAAATCCTCCTCTAAAGACGAGTCAAGGTCACCAAGACCTTATGCGACTACAGCTCTATGGCGCATAGGAGTATCTCTCGCGCATGTATACGCTTCGCCCTAAAAGGTGGATATCTGGGTTTCTCGAATGATCTATCGATATGCATGCCATGTGATGGATCATGGATGAGGTTTTGGCCCCTGTCTCTGTAGGCCCACCATCACACACAAAGGTCACACAGTCCCTTGGCTCATTCATCCAGGCATAAGCTCCGACCTCATCAAGGGATAACCTAAAATCCTTCTCGATTGTTCTCTAAGCCCCAATTCCTTGGGTTTTCCAAACGACTGGCCTAGATCATCAAGCACAGTCCGGTATCAGCAAACGTCGTTTGCTAAGTATGGTCCACGAGGACCATACTTCCATTGAGTTTATGTTCCACTATATTATTTCATTTTACAAGCACTCATAAGGCCTTTAAAAGCTACATAAACCCAATATCTCCCACTTGCCCTTTAAAGGCCTTACATTCTCTCATTCTCATCTCTCTCTCCCAATTATAATATCTCTCAAGCATTTTTACTTATTCTCTCAATGCATTAATCATGACTTTCGTCATCAATTCTTTCACAAGGATTTATAGAGGCAACACCTTCTTCTATTTGCTGCTTGGATCTCATCCCAAAAGTGATCGTAACTCATCTTTCACATCGCATCGCGAATCATAGACTTGTTGTCGCAGAAGACCATCACATACCTTCATTGAATGGGGTCGTATGTTCATGGGCTCACGAGAGTTTTTCAAATAAGCTCCTCTTTTTTTTAGCCATACAACCAGCACCACACATTTAGGTTTCATGGGTGAACAACATTATAGTTTGTTGTTCCATCTAGCATGTTAAATACTAGCAGATGCTTCCACGGGAATATTTAATTTATCTGGATCTTGATCTTTCTCAATCTCACCTTATTCCTCTGGTGATAAAAATATGGTTTTATATGCTTTGAGTTCTTATGGAATTGTGGCTCTTTTGACACGCATATCGCCATCGTGCTGTCGCTGAAAATTCTTTCTACCTCACAACGCATGAGGTGAAAGTTAAGTCGATTAAGAAATTTCTTAATCCATACGTCCTCGATCACCAAACAATACGCCACGTACTCTACCTCCATGGTGGATAATTTCGTCACATCCTGTTTCTTTGATTTTCAAGAAATTGTACCCCCTCCAAACATGAACATATATCCAGATGTAGACTTCGTATCATCTAGATCCATGAGATAGCTTGCACCTGTATATCTAAATATCCAAGCAGCTAAAAAAAATGTGGGACTGTAGCAGCTCTCACTCAATTGTTGCACATACAAC